>LS486778.1:487010-522303 GCA_900490705.1 Pristionchus arcanus | reverse complement strand
TTCAATGGTAAAGTTATTGAATTGCAAACGAATGGTCGTTGGTTCGACCTCCCTCTTGTACATGTGTTTTGCTGGAAAACCGACTAATCGTCGACGAAAGCAAAAAACGCAAAAAAATTTGCTCGGCAAAATTTTCACGGAAAAAATTGTCGAGCAATTTTTTTGTGGAAATATTTTTGCATTTTCATTTTAAAATACAATGAAAATGCATTTAGTTTCGGATTCACTGTTTTGTAGCATTATTTATTTTGTTAAATATTTTCAGCAAATTGGAACTGAAGTGGTAAAAAGTATCATGACGAGCCTCATTTTTAGCCTCCGCGCATCTGGTGCAGAATTTTTAGTTTACAGCGTGCTATATGGAAATCCATGGGGTAAAACTGACCAATTGTGTATCACACCATGAATATTCTTCCGGATTGCATCCAGTTCGTGTCGTCTCTGAATTATTCATTCTTGCTGATGTACTAAATATAATCTTACCATTGAATGACTGCATCGGTTCGGAAATGAAAGGATAAGGATAAGTGACCACGTAACTGCCGATCGTGAGAATATTCGAGAATAGGAATAGAAAACGGCAGCTTAATCTGAATTTTCGTTTGGAATTCATTTTCGTCAATGCCCATGCACACCTCTTTCCAAGTTTGCAAAGGAAATACATCACTGAAAGGACAAGAGCTAAAAGTCCGACAATCACCTAAATGGTGTCAATTACGGTGTAACAATGCAAAAAGTACCTGAGCGATAGCCATAATCATGGCGATTTCTTGTCCGGGTAATGCGTACATAGAAGACAACATTGGACCAATGATGCTAAATGGTTATTTTTTCCTCGGGATAATAAATAATACTTACGCGTACATAGTGGAGCTGAAGAGACTGGTAACCATCTTCTCGAAGATAACGAGAACAACGAGTATCCACGGAACGTTAAGAGTACGGATATCCAAAATTCGTACTTTTTTTTTTGACCTGTATTACGGTGATTTCGGTTCCAATATAATATTGGGCTACTGTCGCATACATTAGTGTGTAGTACTCGAAGTTCCTCCATCACGACTTTTTCGGTCGATTTCGGACCCTCGGGGATCATGGTCATGGATCACTTTTGAGGCATGAACCCCGGGTCATGGGTCGAAAAAATGACTATCGCGGATTCAACTCCTATGGGGATAAATATTAGGGAGATGATGTAAATTTACTATTCGACCAACATTTGGCTAGATTGCCATAGCGAGTCAATGGGAAATGCCGAATACGGCTGACTTGTAATGGAGTCGCGACCATTCAAGGGACCTTTTCGTTCCATGTGACCCGGAATCCGATAGTGGTCATAGGGGGGTGTAGTGCACATGACATCTAGGTAATGCCCCATGAAGGAAATTATGCTCCCAATTGAAACTGAGATACAAAAAATCCGAAAAATATAAAAGTGTTGGTCGAAAAGGCGGTATGAGAACCGAGCAAATTTCGATCCCAATGGTGGTATGGTGCACCCTGGGCATGCCTAACATAATACAAAAGGAATTTTGGTTCTAGCTCATTCGGTTGAGAAATTATGAATTTTCGCTTTTTTCGACTAACCCGGCGCTTTTGCGCCGCATTGCGCAATACTGATGATGACGTCATCAGTTTTGTAAACAGGGTCAAAGACCCCTCAGGCCCTGTGGGTATGGAGACCTAAATCGAAAATCTTGGCGCAATGTCCGGGGGGTGGTGACTTTTCTCAGATCCGGCCTCTTAAATTATATTGTGGTTACGATTCTCAAACGTTATGGTCCACCTGGAAAATGGGGAAAATGCTAATCTCTTCTCAAAAAATGGTTGCTTATCGCAACTGTACGTCGATGATTGATTGAAAAATGGACGAATCTCTTTATCTCATATCGTCTCTGCATGATCTTTCCATGTCCACACACATGCATGCATGCAGTATATTATGTGCGATCCACACATATTATTTTTTATTCAAATCGGAGTGGTTATGTAGGCATAATAGCAATTTCTAAAGAATCATATTACAGAAAATTCGAGAAGGAGAAATATTGGGGTGTCCCACATATTTCTGCATTTTTTATTATTTTTTATTTTTTTGTTTATTACTACAACATCAACAATTATTCAATAATCAATGTATGATTCCTTAGTAGACACGACCTGTTTCCATCGATCGGGCAGGGTCTCGATCCCTCTCTTCCAGAAGTCCTGGGGCATCGAGTCGATCCAGCTCTGAAATTCCCTCACAAGTGCGTCTCTGTTTGCGAATTTTTTTCCGCGGCAGAAGTTCGCGAGGGAGCGGAAACAGTGGTAGTCACAAGGGGAGAGGTCCGGGGAATACGGAGGGTGAGGGGGCCATTCGATCTCCAACTCGTCCATTTTCTTCTGGGTGATTTTCGCATGATGAGGGCGCGCGTTGTCCATGAGCATGAGAATTTTGCCCTCGCTTAGGAGTCTGGGAGGGACCCTGACCACCACCTCTTCCAGTTGGGTAGTGAAGAGGTCGGCCTTGATGGTGATGCCAGGCGGGAGGGAGCTTAGGTCTCTTCCCAGCATCATGCAAGATTCAAGCCACTGTGGTCTTGGGAATATGAGTGGTCCTCTCAATAGCACGCACACTCGATTTGGGATTGCTCTTCAGTTGCTTGAGAACACGACCCCGACCACGAGAAGGAGGGCGTCCAGGATGGGGTTCACGCTCCAGATTGTAATCTCCTTGCTTGAAACGGGAGAACCAACTGAAGCAGGTACGAAGAGAGGAGACATTCTCACCATGAGTGAGGACCAGTTTGGAGTGCGATTCTGACACCGTTCGGCCGAGCAGAAAATAATGAAGCAAAATCGCGCGGTAGTCTCGAGCAGTGTTCATGACTATAACTGATGAAACTAATCTAAGACTGATGCAATCGAGAAGCGGCTAAGTGTAAACAATTACGTAACATGTTGACCTCAGATTGTATTGCATCAGAATGATTGTGGGTCATGCGGGAATTATTGGCAAGCAAAAATGCAGAAATATATGGGACACCCTGATATGAAAAATAAAAATTGAAAATATTCAAAATTTGAGTGTATCCAATACCTGTCAGAGAAACTAGAGGAGAGTGTTCTTTCCAATCTCTCGTTTGAACATGGGTTTACAATACAGCGAATCAGTCTCTTCATTTCACATAATCACTACACGGAAAGAGCTGTGAGGGAGAGCGTGGAGCTATTCGAAATATGGGAACGCAATACTTGGATCCACTTTTTCCATACGTTTGTATGGAAGTTGTCAAAGAGAAGTACTCGCCTCTTCATTCTGCTTGATCCCTCGCCTTTGAGAGCACCGGGAGAGATTTTTCTATCATTTTTGTGGGTATAAATACGCCGAAGCCAATGGTGGGAATCAGTTCACCAACAATGCTCCGTACTCTGTTCTTCATCTGTGGCCTTCTCGCTCTACTCGCCGTGGTGCCTACTGAAGCCACTGCGCCCGGCGAAATGTACGATCATCTAGTTTAACAGGAAAATATCTGATATCCCGATTCTCCAGTTTCTATATATTTTCTGGTTAAAATCCGCCTATTTCAGGCAACCTTTGAAGAGCACCGACTAGGGTTCTCTTAATGGAATTGAATTCCAATGGAATTCCAATACATTACCTCATCATTCACCACACTCTCTCGCAACCAGAGCACTCAAATCCCTTTGTTCCTCTTATTGGAATTCTGAGAATCAATTCCAACAAGAGAACTCTAGTACCGACCACTCCTCATCGAGCATTAATGCATGAAATGAATAAGTTAGTATTAATATTTCAGGATGACCGAGGCGGAATTCAGGAAAGCAATGAGCGGCGCGGTGAACATAAAACGCGAAGTTGGGACGGGCGCACCCACCGCCGAACAAGCGGGAGGAATCAAGGAAAAGCAGGCTGTCGATGGAGCCAAGTTCAAGTGAGAGCATCGACCACGCGATCATTATAATCTGCCGTATTGCAGACGCCAACTGTCGAACGCCCACGGTTGCGAATTCTCCCCCATCCAGTGCATGCCACCATAAGCCGCGCGTTGATCGATACCGTATTCCTCTTTAGACTTCGCCTCTCTCACTGCATTAACTGTCCCCTTCATTTTTGCCTGTGAACGAGAATCCCCTTTGATAAATTCCTTGCTATGAATTGGCAGTTCGTTCACATCATCTTAATTCTTTCGGAATGTTTTGAGGAAAGCGAGAACAACGACTGGATTTGGGGATTGCGGGGGAAATGCGAATAATGCAATCATACAAACAAATTTCAACGTAACAAATTTAATTAGAAGTTACGAAAATAGTGCAATCGACATCTACAACCAGCTGAGAATCCTCACATCTGAAACCTCTTCTAGCATGTTTCTTCCACGATAATTGTTTTTTACTGAATCCAACTCAAAGAATACTCAGTAGAGGGGATTCAAGCACCGTAAAAGATCGATAAAATGTGACAAACGACATGCCATGATGAATGGAAAAATGAGCATACAACATTACCTGAAGCGCGAGAGAACCGTGAAAGATCATGCATTTTGAGGAGGGTGCAGTGATCGAGAATTCACTTCTTCATTCCGCATGATCACTTAATGTTAGAGTAGATGATAGAACGAGTGGAATTGTTTATTTTTTTTTGGGTATAAATATGCCGAAGCCAAGAGTGGAAGCCAGTTAATCAACAATGCTCTTTCGTTCCCTGCAAATCATCTGCTGCCTTTTCGCTCTACTCGCTATGGTCGCTGGGTCCACAGTGTACGAACTTATATCTCTCATACCATATTGCACTAGTTTTCTCTCAATCTAATTCTATTGACTTCCGCCTAATTCAGGGTCCTCGATCAAAGGGTCTTGGAATTAATGAAAAACAATCCGACTAAAGTGAAACGTGAAGTAGTCACGGACAAGTTCATTGCCGAGCAACATCAACCGCAAACGGGTGGAATCAACGGAGGGGCGTATGCCTGTTCCCCTTCAATCGATAAAGTAATTCTATTCAATCTGGCTTCCTACTGAGATATGGGAAAAATGATTGTAGTAAATGAAAAAAGTAGGAAAAAATATTTTTAAAAAAATGGAATTAAGAGTAAGCCAAGCGAAAACGGTTAGTTGTCCAATCGATGAGGCATCTGCAATTATTTCCTTATTTGAGCTTTGATCTCCTTTTTTACTCGGTCATAAATTCGAGTTGTTATGAAAATCTGAATTGTTCTGGAATTGCATCAATCTAAAGGAAAAGTTCAGAAAGAATATTTATTGTAATAGCTATTGATTCCATATGCTCGAAACGAACGGATTAGTCAATTTCAAGTATGGGGGGGGGTTGAATACTTCATTCTCGCTCTCCGTTTGAATGGGAATTGCCCATGAGTGCCATTCGTATCCGCATTTCGCGTGATCTCTCCGGTGAGGGTAGTGAATATATGCCGAATTGAGCGAGAGATCCACCTTTCTATGTATTTTTTTGGGGTATAAATATGCCGAATCTCCGGATGAAAACAGTTAATCAACAATGCTCTTCCGTGCCCTTCTGCTAACATGCTGCCTTCTGTCTCTTCTCTCTCTTACAGCTACCGAACCATGGACCGCACTGTACGTTGACCTTCTATGCCTTTCATTGAAGGAGTCCAGCAAATATCAAGCCGAACGGATTTTAAATGTGAGATGATGGCTGGCTGTCACTGTTTCAATCACACTTTCGAGATTCCCATGTCATCATTTTTGTTAGCACTGAGATACGGCAAATTGGCTGGCAACGAATAACAAATGACTCTGAAACTCAGCACATCTTTACCGCTCAAATCATGACGTTTGTCGAAGAATCTGTCCCTTTACTTGCCAAAGTAGAGACCTGTCCACATTTATCGCTTAATTTTCAGTCTCATGCCTGATGCCAAAGACATGAAAATGATGCGAGACTCCATGAAGAAAGAAGAACTCGAACTCGCTGCCGCACAGCAGGATGCTCTCAAGAAAAAGCCGTCCGAACAATGACGAAACTTTATGATCAATTGATAAAGCAATTGATAATTGATAAAGCCATAAAGCAATTGACAATGCCTGAGATTTATTCATTTCAGAAACAGAAACAGAATGGTTAATCGTTGGTCTAAAAAAATTGAAATAAAAATGGTTCCTGCAACTTACTTAAAAATATAAAATATGTTTCCGCATCTTCGGCGGCATAGTATGATAATAAAACCATTATCAAAGATGCGCTAAGAAGTAAGTTCTTCTCCTTTTCCTGCATCTCTTTGAACCCAAATAGTTCAATAAATACACATTTACTGTCGTTTAAGTTGGTATTAAAACGATAATTAATTTTAAAAAGAGCTCTATCGTAAAGTGGTGTAGCTTCTTTCATTGATCGAATTTTACTCAAAACTAAACCAAAAGTGAGAAAAGGATCTTCTCCATTTTGAATACAACTGCCTCGTTACTATTCACATTTATGGCAAATATAATCACCAGCGGGATGGGGATATTGAGTATAAATGTTTTGAAACAACCAAGCAAGAAAATAGTCGTGATGTTCAGTGCCAAAGTAGTCCTTCTCTTCATACTCTGCCTCGCGTTCCTTCCACAATCCGAAGGATGCTACTGTCGAATTCCCCGCTGTTTATGTCAAGTGATCACAAAGCCTCCGAGGTTCGTAATATCGCTTAAATTTGTTTTGAAAACAGTGATTTTTGTGAAAAAAATTCCTCAATTCCACATTCTTGTACTGGCAGCTAAAAATAGTACAAGGAATGAAGAACATACAGGATATTCTGTTGCAGTTGCAAAATACGACTGCCGCATAGTCGTTTTAGACAATCAATTTGTTTTCCGCACTGCAATCACAAGTTAATGTCCGAATACAAATCCACGTTACAGAATCAGGCCGCCCCCGCCTACTATGATGCCTCCAAAGGGAATATCGATCAACGAGCAGTCCCGAACAACCATCGACCCCATGACGGCCCAATTCGTTGTTGGAATTTAATGATTGAACAACAGAATTAAACATTCAGAATTATTATATGTACAACAACAACTCGATAAATCAATTGATTGTGCGTGTCTCGACTTCATCGATCGACAATACCTCATTCATTGATGAAATCAATTCAAAAGCTGCCACTACCAGTAGAGAAAAAAGGAAAGCAAAACTGTGAATTGTCGTTCCGAGAAATGTGCTTCTCTTTCATCCCGGAGACACAGAATGGGCGATGAAATTACTCGACAAAGCGAGAAGGGAACGACACCTTTCAAACCTTTTGATGGACAGTACAAAAGCGGGAAGAAAGGAAGAAAATCAATAGTCTACATGGTTCGTCAACTGATTCTCTCTTGCTTTCTACTTGCCCTCTCAACAGCCATCGATGTGGGTTCGCTATTGAAACTAGGAAGCAAGAACCTTCAAATATTACAGCTTTTTTTCTTTAAAATTGTTTCGGCGAGCTCATTTTTCGGCGATATATCCGCGAACGTGGATCTAAGCGATCAGGCACATTTACGCAGGTCGAATCTCTGTCCGAGTGCCCCGAACTCACTGAAGTCGAAGCCTCTGACCGGCCATACAATGCATTCTGGTGCCGCTTGCAGCAGTTACGGTGAGATTGCAATACTTTTTATGATCAGTCAATTATGCGATGAAGATTCTCGCTTGATATCTTAGTTTCAATTGCGAACCAACATCGATGGCGTTTGTAAGAGCAAACACATTAGTTCCTATATCCCTTCATTACGTTCAATCTTCTGACGCGGGTGCTCATTATGGAAGAAAGTGCAAAAATACTCCATCAACCATTAGCAGTTGTGTTCAAGTGAATTTGAGCAGGGTTAGGGTTACGTTACGTTCAGAAGAACTTAACTCTGGCCAGTAACACCCCTTCTTTAAGCACCACTGCTCCTCCAACGCCACTCCTCCCACCTTGGAAACGCGGCAGGAGCGGACGGACTTCGGCTCCGTGCGTTCCGCGCTCGGGACTGCTGATTTCTGGACGATGTAAGTGTCAAAATAACTTATTACGGACGAAAAAATTGGTTTGGTTAGATACAAACAGATTCACTGTCACTGATCAGTTCTCATCTTAATTTCATTTTTCAGGCTTCGGACCGGGGAAATTCTGAAAGCTATTGCATTCAAGTGCTATGAACAACCCACAACCTATCGATTTATTGAACGAGTGCTCATAAATGTACATTTGTGTCATTTGTGAGTAGGATTTCGAGATTATCTTTATCGTGCTTACAAGGGGCAATAAATGGTTCCGCGCCGATTATTCAGTATACGATAGATGGGAAGGGATTACGGTAGTCGATTATCGATTGGTGTCACTTTATCGATCGATCTTCTAGCTGCAGAGGGTGCACACGCAGTCGCCGGTGGCGCACGTGGCGATCTTGCAGGACTGAAAAATAATGATTTTTTTTCTATGATAAAGTTATTTTTTGAGTTATGTTTCACGAAACTCATAAATGATCAAAGACATTTTTGAACTGATGAGAGCCACGTGCTTCCGATAAACCCAAAAAGAATAAAAGAATGCTGAACTTGTTGAAAGATTTATGTATTCTGCTAGGAAGCGAACAAGAAGATGGTATCTATATCCCCCCGGCCAAGATGGTTGGCGGAATTGTATTCGATAAAGCTATAACCAGATCGGGATGCATCTGGAACCATCAGCCCACGACGAACTCTTCCTAGATTACAGTAGCCTAGTCAAACAATTAATCGGCAAATCAATGAACTCACTCTGCAGGTGACATCCTTGCACATCCACTCTCCCAGAGTGCACGTGAAGTCGCCATTCACAACGGCGATGGAGAGAAGAGCGATGAGAAGGAAGACGAAGAGGAGGGTGTTGGACATGTCTGACAGATGCTAATTTTGGTGCTTACGGTAGGAACAGAGGACAAGGTGGAACAGTAAAGCGTTTATAGAGTACTTTATTGCGGAAAGGCAATGATGAAGGGGAAACAAGAACAACTAGGCAGCGCATCAGATGAAGACTCATGACAATGGGTCTGAGTATACTGCTCTCACATTCCTTCCATCTATCATGAAAAAACTGATGGGCAAACGAGGTTAGGCACAGTTTGATGTAGCGGTAATATCATCATTGCGGGGTCAAAAAAGAGACACAGGGGGGATAATAGCGCGAACAGTCAGTTGGGCGCAGTGAACTGTGACGAGAGCACATGTGGGAGTCAGTGGAGAGGGGGGATAATGGAGCAACGGAGCATAATGGGGGAGGGTGCGAGGGACGGGAAATGGATATTGGGGAGTGACAGTTGGGCAACACTTTCCACTAGAATCTAGCGAGGAATTCTTCATCGGATCTACATTTGGGTATCTCCGCGTGGTCTCTCCTAGCGAAGAATGAAGAGGCGTATTCCTAATCCTGACACCCCTAATCTGCACCTATAACACTAAAGTTTTGGGAGGATAATTGAGCATAATTGGGAGGGTGCGAGGGACGGAAATGGATATTGGGGAGTGATAGATGGGCATCACTTTCCACAAGAATGTGGTGAGGAATCCCGCCTCACAACTAGGATTTTCTGGAAGAATTGAATGAAGAGGCGGATTCATCATCCAGACTTCCTTAATAAACTTATATGGTGCGTGCTTTTATGAGCAAGGACAATAATGGAGCAAAATAGCGGGTGCGATTGACAGATTGGCATCACTTTCGGCTAAAAAATCAGGCGATCGGGTCCGGGGGTGCTTTACTAGGTAGTCTGCAATCTATCGAGAGTTGCAGTTATTGAACATTCGGAAAAAATAAGAGGAGGTTCTATAATACTTCCAGGAACAATAGTTACGTTTCACTCATCCAACAAAAGACAATGAGGTTGAATATTGCTAATGTAGTTTCGGGAATCCGCATGATTCAAATATCTATAAATCCTAGACCCCTACGCAAAAAGCTAGCCTAGATTCTTCGAGCAAACCACATGTGCCATACTTTTCTTAGAGAAAGAAGAGAATTCTGAGCCGAATTGCCGAGTCCCTCCCATCAAGACTCCGGCTCTATTTCCGTCCCCGGTTTTCTCTGGACCTTCTCACTTTTCCTTAGTCTCTCTTCGCTCTCTAACCTCCCTTGATGTCTGCACTCTCTCCGATCCCCATGATCTCTCGCCTTTCTCTCACCGCCCCAACACTCTTGTTTGCGTCAGATCTCGTGGTTGACGTCTGTCGGATGAATCAGCGAGGCGAGAGGGAGGAGGGCACAGACAGTTAGAGACAAGCGAGAGAGCATGCGGAAGTGAGAGAGTGCCCAGACAGAGATTGTGATAGATCAAGGAAAAATAAGAGAGTCCAGTCATAAACCAGGCCTCCTAACGAGTAACAGTTGCCGTTGAGCGCAGAGGGGATGCGAGAAGTGAAGAATGCGCCTCAGTTGTCTGATTCTCTTCAGTTCTCCCTGTCTCTGGCCCTGTCTGATCACTGAGTTGGCATCTCGGAGGGAGATTGGATATCTCTGGATCTCTTCAGTCCTCATGCTCTCTAGTTTTCTCTAACTGATCAACTCTGATACTGAAGGGAGATGCGATGGGATGCGGCAAGTGTCTAATTCTCTCGATTTTTCAGGATCTCTCGCTTTGGGGATAAGAAATGGGAGCAAGTGTCAGGCCCTCTTCAGTGCCCATACTCTCTAACTTCGTCTGACTGAGCAACTGGGATAATGGAGCCAGGAGGGGAGATGGAAGGTGATAGATCGATCCTTGAGGCGAAGTCGACTCGGAAGCGTAAGAAGTGGCAAATCAAGGGAGAAGTCACGAGAGAAAGAGATGAACTGAGTCTAGTCAATAATGTTGGGGCAGGGGAAATCCGAGAGCACTGAGAAGAAACTGATCGAGAAGTGTAAATGCGATAATAGAGAAGTTTGCACAAATCCAAATGATAGTCTGATCTGACAATGTGTCGATCAAATCGAGAGTGAACCGTAAAGTCTAGTCAATAAAACTGGAGTGAACACTGAGCCACTGATAATGTGGAAACCTGTCAAATCAGATCAGACCAGAGCCTGTTGATCAGAATCGATTTGATTGAGAAGATGTGGATCTAACGAGCTATGGGTAGATCGTGAATAACATTGAATTCAGAGACAAAAGGCAGAAGTACACGAATAAAACATGTACTGGACATGTGGTCGAGGTGTTATTCGGGCCCAAGACCCAAAACACCCAAGTGCAACGGACTGAATCAACAATTGAGACCTCGTCAAAACGACTCAAGAAAGCCAACAGATGTTGAAACGGTGCCTCAAGGTAGAATAGAGGCATAAAAGGACCCAAGGAGATCATAGATTGAGTCTACTTTTATGGAACTTAGCTGATGAGACGCAAAAAAGCAAGGATGCAGATCATTCAATCTCATTGACAGCTTGATATCACCAGCAACTATGACGATAGAAATGCAATCACGACCTGTTATGTTATTAATCTCAATCTATACTACTGATTGAAACGTTGAGTGGCATACAGTATTACCAGAGACGCTGTCAATACCACTTTCTATTTTTGATCAAAGAAGGAGATCGGAGAGTCAAATTTTTCGATCAGTGATCAGTACCCTGAGATATAGCTTGACAGTCATGGAGGAGAAATAGTGCATGAAGCAAAGAGGGCGCAGAGAGTGCAATTAGCTCCGCCTCTGTCAAGTCCTCGATGTTTCATCTAGTTTCTCCCCCTTGTCAATTTTTCTTGAGACACATGCGCTTTGCTTAGTGGCCACAACGCAGATAGCCGATTTTACCCAATGGTGACAAACGTGTGTTCAAACTATCCCTCGTGGTCCCAATATCATCATACTTTTTAAATTTTGTCGATATCTTTTCTCTGAGGCGCGCTAGACCCCAAGAAGCACGCGCGCAACTCGCTGGGGGAGAGGAGAGAAAGGCGAGACGAGAGGGAAGGGGGCGGAGCCTAATTTGCGTGTGTCTCTCTCCCTCCTCCCGCCCTCTCTCTCGCCTCCCCCCGCGCTTCTTCTAACAAAAGTCGCAAGCTTTTGAAGCATGCTAAAAATCTAATTTTTTCTCTAAAATTCCTAAAATATTCAAATTAACCAGAAAATTACTGCCCACCCAAAACTTTCACACTGGAACCCGTTGAAACGGCCTATTCCCTTCTTTTAAATGCAAATTTGATCCACTTAGTGATTATATGCAAATTTTGGGCAGTGCTCAATCGATAGGGGATGATGAGAGCTATCCATAGCGATGTCGAACGAGAGATTTCGTTGAGAATGAAGCTTGCGACTTTGCTTTCTCGCTTTTTCACGAAATCGTGTCAGAGCAAAGTGGGCGGGGCTTGTGGAGCCTAGCTTTGCTCTCAGTTTTCGCGTTTCATCGCCGGAAGCTGTCATTGATCGATTCTAGTCATTCTATGTTTCCGTTGACGAGACTTTCGAGGCGCACCCTTGTTTGGATACTTGAGCTAATCACTAAACAATGGACATTATCTCTTCCGTGGTTGCAGTTTTGGTTGTTGCCCCAATTATGTTCACAAACGACTTATTAACAACGATTACATTGTCGTTTGATCACTATACCCTCACTATTCCCTACTACCAAATGATTCAACTTCGTTATTGTCTGAACTCATTCGTCATAAATTGATGTTGTCCTGCTGCTTATCTTTGAATCCTTTGCGCTTATCGATTGTGCCGATCTTCCAGACATGTCGTCCACCCTCCTCTTCGTCTTCCTCCTCATCGCTCTTCTCTCCATCGCCGTCGTCAACGGCGACTTCACGTGCACCATGGGCGAGTGGATGTGCAGGGATGTGACTTGCAGAGTGGGTTTATATCCTTATCGATTGATTAGGATACCGTAATCTCAAATAAGACACCACACTAGAAGATTTATCGATTGACTAAATAGTTAAGCTATCATTGTCTATAGTTTATTGGGTATCCTCCAGGGTGAAGCAGATCGATTACTGCAACATAAAATTGGGAACTTGGATTTATTAATTTTGAATGGCGACTTCACCTGCACCATGGGACGTGCAGAGTGAGTGAAGATTGTCAAATATATCACTGGCTAAACTGCGTGGAGGAATCCAAGTAAAAGAATGCACTTCTGAGTGGTTAATTGCCTGATTTTCGTTACTTCAATTGATTGATTGCTGGATTATGACAAAGTGATAATTATTTTTGTTATCTGGCAAAGTTCAAGCAATTGTTAAACTTTTGTTCCTCGTGAATTTGAGGACATCGTGAAACACAACTGAAACATAACATTTCGAGAGCAATTTTTAATTAATCATTTCGTTCAGAACTGCAAGATCGCCACGTGCATTACCGGCGACTGCGTGTGCACTCTGTGCTAGACGATCGATCGATAAAGTGACCAATCGATAATCGACTACCGTAATCCCCTCCCATCTACCGTATACTCAATAATCGACGCGGAACTGTTTGTTTCATTGTAAGAGCATGATAAATTCTGTCTAGAAGTGACGGGTGTAATGCACATGGGAACACAATTGTCAAAATGTATATTATATTGATCAAATCATTAATGACTTATTCTATGGAATCTTCAAAAGTGTCAGCGGAATCCGAATAGTCATCGACATCTTCAGTGCTTCTCTTGACATGCTTGGGTGCGCAGACTCTTCCTACAACAAAAATATTTCCAGGGAAGATTATCAGGCCTTAGTGCAACTTGAATGATAATTTGCTCATTGGCGCTGAACTACATTGATACTCTCATTAACCATACAACATTATCACTTTTCAAACAGAGTAGGGAGGGGGAAACCGAAATAAGTGTTGATTCTGAATAGGAAGTACTTACTCGATCGCCACTCAGCCGCCATATTCTTGATAACTCTGAAAATATGAATTCCGACAATATTTTTTCCTTAGCATACCCTCTTCTGCAGACGAGTCCTGGCGAGCATTTCGGACCGTTTAACCAGCATTCACGTCGATAGTATTGCTTGTAAACCACACCGTTTATCTTCACTTTCTGAAAAAATTAGACAGTCCACTTTACATATTTTTGATATATCGATAAAGACGTCAGGTTGAGCCCCTAGTGTTGTTTAGTACATTATTTCCTTCCTCTAGCTCGAAATTTGAGCTGCGATCTCTTTTTCACACACTATCTCGCCTTCTCGGACGGTGCTAGAGTGTGAAGAATGAAGAGACCGCAGTTGAGTCTGTTTTAAATCTCTGTTCTCAACTCACAACAACGAAAAACGGCCCATCGAAGAAGTACTCGTACTCCTCCATAACTTTTTCAGGATAAGTCATGTGCTTCTCGCATAGTTTGCCGTCTTTCATGAAGAACGTGATCTGTAACTATTTTTATTAAATATTATTCAATTTAATATTGTATTATTCGAAAAGAACCGGTACTTCTCGTGTTGTTTTTGCACTGTCAACCACTTCTCTACATTTCGTGAGGAATGAACGCGATTGGGAAGGCATACTCTTCGAGCAAAGTCTGTACCAAAACAAAAACAAAACAGTGTCACACTACCTTGCGACGATTGCCACCGAGTCCTTCGTTTCTGAAAGTGCTTCCTAGAGTTATGCGATTGTATGTTATTCCCCTCATTTCTCCTTTGCTTCGATCATGATAGAAAGTTGAGAAATCGAAAGTGTTGTTCTTGGCATTCTGAAAATATCATCTGAGACTAGGGTTGCAGTTTCGAAATGCCGACTGTTAGAGATAAGAAAAAAAAGATGGGAACAGTGTCGGTAATTCCTACTTTCGGTAAACAACGAACCTGCAACCATACCTGTCCAGGGCTGGCGGCTAGGACACCTATGCCTGCATACCAAAAGGAATATACTTGGAAAACACTCACTTTGGCGAATGTCTTCTCAAATGTATTTTTCTTGTTGAACATCTTGCTGAACCAGTCATCTCCTGTGTCATTCAATAAAAAGAATGCAAGAAGTCGATTTTAACCATTCGAACCAATCAAGAACCCACCTGCATTGCCTCGCTCAATCACCGAGTGGTCGAGAATATACCTTCCGATAAATTTGTCTGGAAGAGTCTGCCTGGCTGTCACGGAAAGTATTGTGGCCAGTAAAATGAGATGATGAAGAAGAAGATTCATCGTGGAATGAACGGCGATAGTGAAACAAATCTCCCATTCTGTGCTTCGTCATTTTTTGTATGAGTCAACTCAAGAAGAAGAGATTTTTGTTGTCTACCGAATCGATGATGATGGCAAAGGTGACGTGTAACTGTGATTCCTTCTTCTCCTAATATCTTAGCAAGGCAATAAAAAATCAAACAGAGAAAAGGCGTTTTTCACCGGGAGGTCTGGAATAGTCATTCCCTTTCTTTGTTGATGAGGACGAGGAATTGTAAAAGGTATGCTTATGTATATTTTGAAGTTGTATTGCCAATGAACCTTTAATTTATTGAGGTACAGCAAACAAAGTACAGTATAGCAGTTGCGAGCACTTTCTTCTCAATAAGATATGCGCTTGTAGAATCGCTTGGCCTCCACTCCCTTGCTCTTCATTCTCTGCAAAATTTTTATACCTCTCTGTTCCAATACTGTTCGATTATTTTCCGTCTCATATTCTTTTCTCCCTCTTATGACAAATACATTGTGAGGAAAGGATCTCACAATAACCAGAAAATTTCCCTCAAATGAGTATTCGTAATATTCCTCCTTTGGCGCTCCTGGTCGGTTTTTTTCTAGGGGGGCATGGCGTTCATACACCTTTCCGTTTAGGGTGTTGAAAATAATCTAAATGATCTCGGATTTCTCTTTTCGGAAATTTTAAAACGACCGTATGGAATCTCCTTCCTTTGAAATTATACAGCCCGTAATTTATAAACTTCTCTTCAAGAGTAACGTCTATGTATCTTAGGTTTCCCATAGAAGACGAAATATGGAACTCGAAAGAATCCGAATTATAGCGCTGAAAAGATTGTACTTGGAATAAAGAAAACCCAATAAAAAGTATTCTCACTTTGCTGAAGGATCTCTCGTCAGTGGCCTGAATAATGCACTTTCGTTCCTTTTCGTCATATCCTAGAAAATACACTGAGAGCATTTACTATAAAACATAATAAAAAAATCGTACCATGCGCTATGAGATAGTCATCAAAGTTCTCTGAGTGATGAAGTTTGAATGTTCCATAGAACTCTTTCGGCAGAGAGGCGTTTGCTGCGAGTCCCGCGTAGAGTATAACCAGATAAAAGAAGAGAATATACATGGTTGCGTGTTTGATAAATGAGAATGATCTTCCCTCTTCTTCTCGTATCCCCCTATTCCTCATTCACTCATATTCATTTTGTCTGGATTTCTGGGTGAGCCATCGTTTTTTTGGAAGCGATAGCGTCCTCGCTAAAAAACAGATATCAAAAGCCAAAAGTATTTTGATTCGCTTTACGCTACCGATTTTAAAAAAAAGAACATTCTTTATCGAAATAGGATATCAGGAAAATGAGATCAGTCTACTGTTGGTCATTTGCACAACATACTTTGGCACATGAAACACGATAAATATTCTTCTTATTGCGAGAAAAGAATAGATAATAGGCACCGGGAAAATGTGATTAAAAATAATGAATTATTTTTCGTAACATTTGATCTAAAAAGCGAAATAATCGGTAAAATATCAAGCATGCAGAAATCGAGGGGATTAGTGCAAGCTTAGTGAGCCAATACGGGGCTAGTTGGGGTCTCAAATATCTAATGAGCATACAAATCGGTGCTCGAATGATACGCCGATCCGTCTCCATTTCTCAGCCCACTGCCCAGTCCATTCTCCACTCCCACTGATTGGTACACACCCGTGGCATAGGATGAGCCTGGAATAATAAGTTCAGAACTTGGATCGGAGTTGAATTTCTCAGCCTCATCCACCTTAGAAATTAATATTGCCCAGATTCTCAATAAATAAGGCGACTTTTGTTTAGTCATGCACTCTCGGGACAAACTGAACGCAAAAACTGCTTGGGGTGACAGAAAAATGGCTAACTCCTTAAAAAAAACTAACCATTGGGGTACGAAGAACCATTCTCTGCGTGGCGAGTGTAAGAGGGAGCGCCCTGAGAAAAAAATTATCACTTTTTTTTATTATACATGCGACATTTCGCTAAATTTTCTTTCTTTCTTATACACTCGCGGGCAAAAGTCACCGGGCACTTTTTCAAAGTTTCATATCTTCTGAGCTTGGAAAGTTATCAATATGGAACTTTGGCATTACCTAGAAAAAGTGCAGATCAATATTTTCCACATGAAACGGAATTTCAAAAAATCGATATTATTGCATAGTGATGACGCAATCGAAGGGTACTTTTTCGAAAAATCATTATTCTTGGGTAGAATTTTTCAAACTCTCCAATTTTTTTATGCATGGACATATGATCGAGGGCTACCCAGAAACAAAATTTCAAGTTGCTACCTCTTGCTGCAGCGGCTGCAGGATTTTTGCTAAATCAGAGGTCGAATTTTCACAGCTCCGCTCCTAGACATGCTAGAGACTCGTTCTTAGGATCATTCTGCTTCTTATGACGAGTAACTAAGATCCTCAAAGTTTGGTGAAGATCGGTCATCGTTTAGATTTTTAAAGCAAAAATAACATTTTTAACGAAGGGTCGAGTTTGACCATCTACCATTCCAAGGGTGAATTTTCTAAAAATATGATTTAGTGTGGGAATGTTCGAAAAGTATAAAAGAACTGATTTCCCATTTTTTAGAGAGCTACGATCACTTTCCTGCCCGCGGCGATCGATTTCCGGAGCCATACTTTGATAGAACAAGCATCTTGTTTACACTGTAACAGAGAGAGAAAGGAGCTTCTCCGACCAAAGTATGCCTCCGGAAATCGATCGCCGCGGGCAGGAAAGTGATCGTAGCTCTCTAAAAAATGGGAAATCAGTTCTTTTATACTTTTCGAACATTTCCACACTAAAATCATATTTTTAGAAAATTCACTCTTGGAATGGTAGATGGTCAAACTCGACCCTTCGTTAAAAATGTTATTTTTGCTTTAAAAATCTAAACGATGACCAATCTTCACCAAGCTTTGAGGATCTTAGTTACTCGTCATAAGAAGCAGAATGATCCTTAGAACGAGTCTCTAGCATGTCTAGGAGCGGAGCTGTGAAAATTCGACCTCTGATTTAGCAAAAATCCTGCAGCCGCTGCAGCAAGAGGTAGCAACTTGAAATTTTGTTTCTGGGTAGCCCTCGATCATATGTCCATGCATAAAAAAATTGGAGAGTTAGAAAAATTCTACCCAAGAATAATGATTTTTCGAAAAAGTACCCTTCGATTGCGTCATCACTATGCAATAATATCGATTTTTTGCAATTCCGTTTCATGTGGAAAATATTGATCTGCACTTTTTCTAGGTAATGCTAAAGTTCCATATTGATAGCTTTCCAAGCTCAGAAGATATGAAACTTTGAAAAAGTGCCCGGTGACTTTTGCCCGCGAGTGTAGATTCAGTTACATTTTGACGACATTGTAATGAGAATAGAATGTTACCTTCAATTCCTCCTCCTCATTATCATCCATTTGATCGACGAGGAAGAATCTCGCGACGTTCAACTGCGGAATGTCATAGAGCGTAGCGAGGAAGAGCATCATGCAGGTGAGACCGAGCAGGAGATAGACTAAAAATGGTATTTCTCGAAACGCGATCTTTCCCTTTTTCTGGAATAGTCAATGAAAATTCGTGAGAAAAAGTATCGATCTTTGACCGGGTAGAAGAAGGTTATGGTCAGAAAAACCGAGTAATTGCAATCAATGCAATCCGAATAAATATTTCTGCATAACTCAATGCCCTGCCAATGTCCTAGAAATAATTTGTGTTTAAATATTTTTGTTCACTTGGCTGTGAAGTGTGAATTGCTCAATCCCCCTTTCAGCGTCCTAAATAAGAATGATGAAACTCACCCGTGCAGACGATCTTGTAGAAGCCGCGGAACGATTGCTCCTGCGAGGATCCTGAGAAGGGCAATGGGGTTAGTTTAGCCACAATCACCACTGTCAAGTTTATCATAATCATCGGTTTATCTACCGTACCCGGCTTATCATAGCCCATGCAAAGTTTACCGGAATCGTTAAATTCACTTTACAGTAATCCCACGTGCCGCATTGTGATGTAAAACATAATCTTCAACGCTTTTAGAGCCTACAGTAATCCCACCGTACCCGGCTCATAATCGCCCAGTCCGATCGTCGTCAGAGACACGAAGCAGTAGTAGAACGAGTCGAGGAACGTCCATTCTAAATTACGGTAGTGTTGCAAAATGTTTTTAGCATCAATTAAATTTTTAAACAGCGGGAACCACTAATACATCATCCCAAAGTGTACCCAAACATCTTTCATCACTCCCTGAAACATAAGCGGGTTGAATATCTATCGTCGTAGATAATTCTTCTCTGCTTTCAGAAAAAAGTTAAGAAACCCGTAGAGTTCTCCTAGAGCCCGGCTTTTTTTACGATCACATAGTGATCAAATAGTCACTGTGCGATTTATCAGGCTATCGACCTAAATTGGTAGTGATCCGCGCCGCTTTGTTGGGGCAGGATCTTTTAATTGTCTTTGTAAGTAATACATACCCGGTTCGATGCTGGTGAAGATCCAAGCCGGAATGATGAATACAAAGACGAGAAGTGCCGCGGAGATTACGCCGAGATGAACCAGCTGAAACGAACATCGGTAGTGATGGCAAATCGGCACGTCTCCCCTCGTTTCGAATACTCTCTCGTATGTCTGTCTGGCGAGGGAGCATTACCCAATGAGATAGGCTAGGCGTGCCGATTTGTCATTACTAGTGCAGCGGTAAGATGCCGGAGGAGTGGGCAAAAACGAATGGAGGCTTGAGAAATCGAACCTCTCTCAACTTTCCTTACACAACAATTTGAACTGCACTATTTTAGCACTGTGATTTATATTTATCACTCACAATCAGTGACCAGCAGAATTAAAGAAGATTATGAACAATTCAAAATTAATTGTTCTTGAAACCCACTTGAATCTGATTTGCGGGAAATCGAGCGCCAAGTTTCGTGTTGAGCTTTGCGCGCACCCACAGAGATGGTCTCCTGAAAAATAAAGTCATGAGTCATTCAGATATCCAATAGTCCATTAATATATTAATGTCATTCGTCATATAGCATTCGATGTCATATATCATTTAATGTCATATATCATTCGATACCGTACCTCCGTTTTGCTACAGTATCCCAGCATTGCGATAATTTTTTGTCGATACTGTACCACAGCCCGAAAAATACTGTACCTGAGCTTCGCGACCAGTGCCGATAGCAGGGCCAGAGTGAGCGGGATGCCCAGCAGACAGTAGACGATTGTGAACAACTTGCCGTGCTCAGTGCGAGGCGAGATCCTACCGTAACCTGCAAAAAATTGCCTAACCGCAACCGTAAAATATGCTCCCACCACATCATTCCTTTGGCTGGGAAATGGTGTGAAAACGATCCTTTCTGCCTTTTCCCACAAATCATGAATTCTTATCTCCTGACGCGACAATTATGAGAGACAAATTGGGAATACGGTAGGCTGAAGGCGCCCTCGACGCTCCATTTGCATAGTGAGAGCGGGAAGAACCCCACGAACTGGTAGGCGGTTCTAGGATCGGCGGGCACAGCCGTCATGGCGCAGAGGTAAGTTTCAGGTTTAGGTTCGCAGCGGTCGGGGGTTCAACCCCCGGCCATGCACTCTCTCTTGCCGGAGTTTTAGGAGTTACGGTGGGCTGTCACGCCATGGTGTGGGCTCTCTATTTCCGTTTTCTATCTATTTGGAATGCTGTGCCACCTTGGCCTGAAAAAAGGTAGTACTGAAACCAGCAAGATATACCCAACATTCTGAACCCCTTTGTTCTCTCCAGGTAAGGGTGAACAATGGGATTAAGATTTGAGTTTTCCCGCCACACATTTCATATTTCAAGTTTGCAGTTCGACCACTACCCTTTTCTGTCGGTGTAGAATGCTGAACTTCAAGTTAATATTTAATTTTTTTGATTGCCACACATTCAACATTGAATTCGTGCATTTATTCTTTCCCTTATGCAAGCTGTGAAACTCACATCAATATTCTTTACAGAATGTTCCACTTAACCACTACCGAATTTGAAACCTTCCCATTTGCCCTGAGGCATTCAATCTCACGTTTCTATTTTCATTCTGGTTCCGAATTGCGGAGAACTGAGAGAGTAGGCGAAAAAACATGCGCGAATACAAAAAGAGGGTGTTATTCCCCAGGGGAGAATATGTAGTCAGTTGGGAGTGCGCTGCATTTTCCCAACACCCTCGCGTGGCGGCAACGTGATACTTGGGTAAAGCTCTCACTGCCCCCGCTGTTTCCCTCGTTTCTAGAAACATAACACATTGTGTTTCACATTCGCTATAAATTCCTGCAAATGCGAAACATGAGCAGTGATTCTCTGCATTGCAGTCTAATAACTAATAAACATTGCGATCTAAATGGATGACTATTGGAAAGTCTTGGTCAATCAAATAAAGCACTCACCGACAGTGCTGATCAGCGTTCCCGCGAAGAAGAACGCCTGCCCGAACGTCCAGTTGGGGTCGTTCGTCTGGTAAAAAAAAGGTAAAGGTGTATCCACGTCAAGCGATTTTACAGTCATGAGACTATGCTAGGTGGGACCCGCTGGCCAGCTGTTAGACGGACTACATACCCTGCTGTCCAATGCTTTCTAGGGTAGCCTTACCTTTAGCGACCGAGGTCACTACCAAGTTCGTCTGCGAATGGGCTTGATTAGAACTTCCGTTCTTCAAATTTCCATGGTCGCAGTGATACTAACTCTCTCATTTTAACAAACTCTTTTGCATTCTCTGTGCACCAAACGCTAGTTCTCAGTCACCACTTGAATAATGGTTGTCCTGGGAAAGAGTTTGATTCGAACTCCCGTTCTTGGCAACGCGCTCACATTTCCAAAGTTGCCAGAACTCTCTCACATGCGCAATTTATATTTTTTTTTAGTTATGGACGATCACACCATTGCTCATCTAGAAATACGAGAACATACATGGACGCGGTGAAACTTATTCGAAATTCTAAAAAAAATGTTTGCAAAATTTAGAGATCGTACTTTGCGAAGCTCCAAACTCACTTTTATTATCCATATGTGCCATGTTCTCAAAGGTTTTTTTCAATGGTTCAATTTCACGAAATTTTAATTTTTTTAGAAACTCGAATTCGACCAAAACTGCTCGAAATGTGTCCCAAGACCATAAACGGTGAGGGTGAAACGCATTTGAAAAAACACGTAAAGATTTTTTCGGAGCACTACCTGATTGCCCACGATCCATATCTCGTTCCGCGCTGCCTCCCGGATGTCCTTGAACAGACGCTCGATCTCCTCCACTGAAATAGTTACTTTTGTTTCAAAAAGTGACGTCACATTTTCCGCATCTGAAATACATCCCCTAACACACCAGTAGACCCTGTTCGGCCATCCCTCCCGACTCTTCCCACCACCACTACAGAAATCCGATTAGCCGACCGAGCGCGCAGCAAACACGATTTTGGACGGATAGTCTGTCTCTTCCATTTCGCAATACTCTCTCTCTCTTTTCTGGCTGACGAGAGAAAATGCAAGATGAAGAGACAAGAACTTTGCTCCGTTTTTGACGCGATAGAGCAGGCGGCAAACACCAATTGCGAAAGAAGGGGTCACTTTCTAACGAGATATTTGAAAGGCCGGAATACGTCGTCACTTTTGAACTTTGGATCACGATCTATAGACGAAACACAGCTAAGAAATTGAAGGCAAAGAGGCGCTCTAAGAGACCATCCACGAGAGAACGTACCTACCCCACGGATGACTTTTTTGCAACCCGGCCCAATATTTTTTTGGTGATGTTCTCATATCGAATGCTGATATTTGGCCCAATATGGAGGGTTCTAGTGCACCCTCCGGAAAACCCCTCTCCCAGAAGGTACGTTCTCTCGTGGATGGTCTCCTAAGCAAGAGCTGAAGAAAAACACAAACAACTATTAACCAACTCGGCACTGCATGCTTGCTCGCGAATCGCTCCAACTTCACAGTCACACTTCTTCTCTCCTCCATCGCATGCTCTCCCTCGAGCCACTGGAAGGCTAGCGCCCCTAGCACCAGGTATCCGAAGACCAGGGCCGATGACGTGGCGATGAATCGGTCTCGGGAAGAGGACCATGATTGGTGTCGGCGATTCCGTCTTGCCAGACGGCGAGCCATCCAAAAGGATGCTAGCGAGGAGGCAAAGATGGAGGGTAAATGAAGAGACGAGGAAAAAGACGACACAACGTAACAGTACTATGGAGACGGGATCCACGAAACAACAAAAGGGAGAAGGGAAGCTGAATGGGAGAGCAGTGGAGAGGAACTGGGGAGATGATTCAGTGGACTATCCAATTGTAATGCAGAGTTTTGCTAGATTAATTTGGAGGGCCTAGAAAAGGAAATGTCTTTGTCGTTCCGTTCTTGTCAGTTCTATGGCTACAGATACGAAGAAACGCAAGAACAGTGGGGATAGAATGAACAAGGAGCTAAATAGGGGAGCACTGGAAAGGAACTGGGGAGAGGTGATTCAATGAATTGCAGAGATCGACAGCTTGCTTGATTGCTCGATGGTTTGATGGAATTGGACAAACACTAGCAACGGCAGACGGATTGTTGATATTTCTCAGCAAAATTCAAGCACAAATGCAATAAAGCGAACACCCCTTTAGAATCTCAAGGCAAACCATCAAATGCTTTTTTCAATCATCTTGATGTGCCCTTTGCTCAACATTAGTTGAAAAGACAAATCTTATTTCAAGCAAATTCACGTATAGCTCGATTTATATCCCCATTTCTTTACATATCGAAAAGAAGATTCCGGTACTTGAATATTCGCTTAAAGGAAGCCAGACCATACTTTCAAGTCCCCGCTTCCTCAGGATCCCTCTCCACTCCTGGATATAGCTCGCATACACGCCTCGTTCAATCTCCTCAAGAGGGCTCTCGAGATGCACGAACACGACGGCTCCTGAAGAAGGAGATTATGGTTGAAATGAATATTTTAGGCGCCTTGAAATATCCTTATTCTCCTACAAAATCAATTATCTACGAATGTCCATGCTCAATGCAACATCCATCCATTTTTCCAAGAATAATTTTAAAGATCATGTGATATCTTCCTCTGATTCAAACAAGTCCTCCGAATTCCGAGAACAATCTCGGAATTCCGTAATGAGCGAAAGCTGTCTAACGCATTCAGGTGTGGCCTTTCTCTCGCTCTCTCTCCGGATAACGAGAAGAGAGAAGAAAGGAATAGCGAAAAGGAGTAGTATCTTCATGTCCGATACTCTCTCACTGACGAGGAAAGGCGAGAGTGCACGAGAAACGAAGATAGTGAGACAGACTGGAAGCTGAAACGAGCCCATAATGGATGCGCTTAGCAGGCGAGAGTAGAGTGAAGTTGGGAGAGCGAAAGTGAGCTCCTAACTGCATTTCGAACGCTCTTCCGCAACGCTTATTGTCAAATCGCAATGAATCAGCGAATATGTTTCACAGTGTCGTCATAAGTTACAATTGCGTTCGTGCAGTAATTTTCCGCCGATGGCCAGTCTAAATTTACAAAAAAAGTGTTTTCCGAATTATCCTTTGTGCATGTTTTCCCGTTGTAGAACAATGCGGGGAATTCGTGAAGATAAAACTCGTATTAAAAACCCAGTGAGTATGCACCCAATATGCCACTTTCGCAAAGTTATTAGCTCCTCACCAATGAACATGTACGCCACCAGCACGCCCGCTCCGATCATCAGTCTCTTATCCGTCTGCTGCAGGGAGTGCGTCTGCCCGTACTTCTCCATTACCTGCGGAACGATATATTTATTTGTCCTACCGTACCCTAACCATGACCGGAATTTGCAAATAACCTGCGAAACCTGCGTGACGGTTTTTCGGTTCAACAAGTGTTCTACCGTACACCCACCCTGCTCCCCATCGTAAACTGGCTAGCGTAACCTACCGTTTTGTGGAGTGATAGCATCTCCAAGCCCATTGCTCCGATTCCGTAACGAGGCCCTTAGCCCCTTGTAGAACCTGCAATCGAAACAGTTCACCTAATTAATCTCCAAACTGCGTCAGCGTATACGAAAATGATGTCGGGCTTAAAGGAGGCGAAACAGGAAAGAATGTTGGTGACTCTCACACGGAAAACCCGGGGTTGGCAAGATACCGTAGTCAAATGAGGGAAGGGGAAGGAGGGGAGGGAGGGGAGGGAGGGGAGGGAGAGAGGCGTATGTAAATCAAAAGCGCACGCTTAATCAAATCCCCTGTTCAAAATTCCCGCAGTTGCCTGGATTGAAGGGAAATCTGGAACTGCGCCAACTCTCTATAACTCGGTTCATTGATGTCGTAGAAACATGGGAGTTTCAGAATTCTGATATGGTTATGGATTGCTACAATGTGACGTTGACAGATTAGTCACCAAAATATTCATGTTACGCCTCCTTTAAATAACCACAGAATCAGGAAGAGAGCATCAATCAAACATACGGAACAAGAGAATCAGACAGGCCTCTGACTAGGGTTGGATTGTCGAAAAATGGCTCTCATCCTTCTGAACGCTCTCTTCCCTTTCTGATCGGCTGGAGAGCATGCGAAATGAAGAGGCCATTTCTCGCCAAGCCATCTCTAGCTCTGACAGGGCAATCTCAGGGGCGAATAGAGCGTCTCGGGCATCTGGCCACTGACACATCCATCAATGGGAGAAGCGGAGAACGGACGCTTTGCCTCACCCACTCTTTCACCTATACGTTAACGCCAGTGACTCTGAGAAGTCGTCTACCTCGTTTCCCCGACCCACAATATCTCTGGCGGTCAGAACATGAGCCCCAGACGTTGTTGCCCCTCAAAAAAACGAGATGAAGACTAGAGGCCATTATATGAGCTGTCGAGGAGGGAAAAGGGGCGATGTGGGCTATTATGGGTCCTCTCCAGAGGGAGGGGGAGATTTGAGGGGAGGGAGCCCGGACAAGGCAGGGAGAGGGGATATCAGAATGCGAGACGAGGAAAACAACGTAAGTGGGTGGAGGGAGACGGATACGCGGCGAGCTTTGTTATTCGGGCTATGATCTGGTCTTTACTATTTTCCCATTTACACCGTCTATTCGCAAAGCGAAGTATTCGGCAAATTATAGATGAGGTGAAACATAATCAAAGTTTCATTTGAAACATATCGGGAGCTGTCGACACGTTTTGTTCAAGAATGCAAATCGAGACAACGTGCGAAACCCGCCCGAAACATGCTTCTTCTCAGGGGGGCAAGCGAACTCCAACATGACGAAATGCCCTCTACCCCCTCCCCAGGGACATCCATCCCCTCCACCTTTCTGGCCGGTCAGAGATAATTAGAGATAAGGCGAAATGGAGAGAGTACAGACATGAAAATGGAGCTAGAGACTGCTAGAGAGCAGGGGGAAACGAGAGAGCGCAGAGACAAATGATGGCATCAGGAGAGCTGAGAAGACGTATGGGGCAATTCCCAGGTTGGAAGAAGGAGGGGAGTGGCTGAAAATGGAGAAGAAAGGGAGGGGCAAGGAGGCAGGAGGAAAGAGCGCAATACTAGTAGTAAGGAGGGGAGGATGCGAAATGTGAGTAGGGTGAGAACATGGGGGGCGTGTTTGAAGGTGAAGCGGTACAAAGTGACGAAATTCGAAAAAAATAAAAGTATTCAATTTTTTGTTTGTTCTCCACAAATTTGGTCCAAAGCTGGTTTCGCTATGGGCTTCTATGGAGAAACGTTACTGTGATGGAGCGAAATTCAAGTAGGGTGAGAACATGGGGGCGTGTTTGAAGGTGAAGCGGTGCGAAGTGACGAATTTCGAGAATTTCAGATTTTATCGAAATCTGGTCCATGGTTACGATTAGCATTCTGTAGAGAAACTATTCTTGTGAGAGTTCAGCGTGTTTCGAATATGTTTCACACTCGTTTCAAAAGTTCAAAAAAAAGTAGGGAATCCGATTTTCTTCTTGTTCTCTGTAATAAAATTTAGAAAGCTCCACATTTGACGTTTCCGCGCTGTCAAATTGGAAGACAAAGAGAAGAAGTTTCCAACTTGCAACGTTACGTCAAACAAAGGTGTGCACATGTCTGATTCATTACGTTGCTCTGGTAATTTACAAAGGATAAAGAAAAGTTCCAGTCATAGAAAACCCGAATTCGTCACTCGCCCTTTCCGCGCTAAGAAGAAAGAAGGAGGTCATCAGCAATTCTGCGGTGCGCGCAGGGAGAAACAAGGGGGGTGGCGGAATGAGAAATGCGCCTTTCTCATTCTCATTGCCAGTTTTAAATCCCAATTCTGCACAATGTTTCCTCGTATCTTTAACCAGTGAGTTCAGGCAAGGAATGGGGAACCCAGCGTAATTATTAGAATGAGGAATGCCTGTCCATTCTGCAACATCTCTCTTTTCGTTGGCATACATATGAAATAATATGCGGAATACAGAAATGAGTCTCGCCTAGTCATTATTCTGCCAATTTCTCTGTCTTCTGAGAGATGGGGCAGAATGAAGAGTGCGCACTGCTGACCCAGACACTCAATACGAGGAAACAAAGCCCGCTCATTACCTATGCCATGTCCCCCTCAGGCAATCCGTCTGGCACTGACAGCTCTCTCATTTTTTGCTTGATGTCTCGCATCCTCTATCGTCTGGACTCTCCTACTTTTCCATTGTCTCTCGGTTTCTCTGCCGTCTGCACTCTCTCACTTTTTCATTGTCTCTCGCTTTCTCTGCCCGAGAAATAAGAGAACTGAGACATTCCGGAAGGGCGCTGACGCGGCAATCGACAATGTGAGCAAAGGGGTTCTCGTCTCCATATTTTGTCTTATCTCTCGCCAGTCAGAGAAACGAGAGAGTATGGATAAATGAGAGAGCCAGACCGTCTATCCGAGCAGAGGGAATGCGCAATTTGGCCGAGAGGGGCCACGGGCCTGAGCGGATGAGAGGTAGCGATTTGAGGGCCAATCCAAGGAGGGATTCGTGACGAAAGCAATGGGCATTCCAAAGATCTTTAGGTTGAATGGGAATTTCAACCAGAAGATAATGTCATTGAATAAGTCGAAAAACTAATCGGGCTGAACGCGAACGCGTAGTATTAGAAGGAAAGAAAGGGAGAAATGAAGGGCATGAACATAGATAGCGAGACGATTGAAGACTGAAAGAGACGATTTCCATGACCAATCGCGAAGGGAGAAGCAAACGGCTTCGTTTTTCATTGCAAAAAAAACAGTTCAGATTACCAATATTTTTACTGATATCCGTTACAAGAAGAGCCTTTTTTTGCAAATGCTGTACGGATAATCGTAATAAGGAGGGACAAGAGAAATAATAGATGAATGAATCGAGGAAGGAGCGAAAAAGGTGGAGGAGAAGAGATGGTTTCCAGGAGAAACGACCAAAGGACCAAAACTGCCTACACTTTTTCATTGTACTCCCGGAACTAGATAAACGAATTGCGAAATTTGAAGCAAGAAAACAACTTGCAATGATCTTGTACATTTGCACATTTTGTTTTCCTTCTCACTTGCAAAATAGAAATTCAATAATCTGGATCTCATTCTCCCCTCTTCACCCTCCATTTCTACCCTTTCCGCCCGCGCAGAGTGGTCGACCCGCTCTAGAAGAGGAATGGAGAAGCTAGCCAAGGTTCGTTACTTTGGAACAGACCCGATATTTTGGCATAGCTTTCCCGAGTGTCTAGCCAATTGCCCTGTCTACCTTTCAGAGTGAATACCTACCGTAATACTAAGAAACTGTTTGATTTAACGCAACCCTATTGATTCCAGGGCATCGAGATCGACCCGAACGACATTGTGCGCTTCCACGGCACGGGCAAAGATGTAGGGTACACTTGCCAAAGTCATATTACCGTAATCTATCTAATCTAAAACAAACAACACGTTGTTTTGTTGTTGTTTTGCTGTTAACACATAGTTGCTCATTAAACCTATTCAATCGATATCGTCTATCTCGGCATTCAATCGATGCCTACCGTAATCTTCCTCTCAGGAAACAGTCACGATGACGCTCAAGAACCGCACCGATCAGAAGCTCGCGTACAAGGTATACTCTCTGGTGTCCCGCCCCAACTTGGATCCAAGCCTGGAGGCAACTTGGAAATCGCATTTGGTCTCTCCATTGTCCATGCTATCTCGCTTTCTCTTTTTCTCTAACTCGGTCACCCAAGTTAGATCCAACTTGGATCCAACTTGGGCGAGAGAAAGAGAGAGAACGAGAGAGTATGGAAAATGGAGAGAGCGGGGTTTCCAAGTTGGGGCGGGACACCAGAGCTGTATCATAGGCTAATGTACCTACCGTAATCTACAATAACCCTATCGTATTCACTCCGTAATGTATTACGGTAAGCCTATCGAAACAAGAGTCAACAACAAGAGTCAACAACAAACCCTCTGTATGTATGTATCGTGATTGGTACTATTTATATATCGTGATTGGTACTATTTATGTATCGTGATTGGTACTATTATAATACACTAACTCTAATATTACTCGCTAATCAATCAATAATCACTCACTTACCCAAATGCTACCGTACTCTGCAGATCAAGTGCACGTCGAACGATCTGTTCAAGATCCTCAAGCCGATCGACCTCATCGAGCCGCGCACCTCGACCGAGATCTCCATAACTTACAGGTACTACTGTTGAGCAGTGCCTCGACTCCAACTCGTCGCTAACGACAGTAACTCTGTGCCTGCAAATTGTTAATGAGCGGATATCCGTATCCTACCGTACCCTTCATGGCCTACTCCTATTGGCCATTATAGGTTTCGGTATTTTATTCGAAAATGTTGGTACCTCACACAATGTTAACTTTCAAAAAAGAGGAAAAATCTTGATTTTCAATGAGATTGACCGAGTCGATGACCTACCGTACCCCTACCGTAATCCTCATTCCAGACCGGGCAAGGGCGTGGCGGACGACCGCCATCACATGGGCGTATACTTCATTCCCGCGCCCGAGGTACGGTATCGATTACGGTAGATTACGGTAGCGTTCACTAGTACACTGCACGACAACCTATAGTACCTACGTCTGCACTACGGTTATTTAAATTAATTAAATACTATTTAAATAATATTGAAATAATAATTGGAGGGCTGTACGGCGACGTCCGTGTGGGCGGAGCACTACGGCAAGGCCGTCGGCGAGTATCGAGTCAAGGTAGTAAGTACTGTATTCTAATTCTATCATATTTTTATCGTGAACTAACTTTTTAAAGTACTTGATTCTTGGCATGAGCTGTTGGTAGATTTGGATTAGAGACCGTTTATCTAGGAATCGAATAATTCGACATGTTCGTGGGCGAGTATCGAGTCAAGGTAGTAAGTATTTCACTCATAGCTGTCGTCTCCATTCCCTCTCTTGTCCCTACACCGGCAATACTAAGAAGCCCACCCAGTATCCCAGATAATGACAAGAATTACTGAGTATCCACTACTGATTCACTCATAGCGTGTTTCTACCGTTTTTTATTCACTTATTATATATTCCCTTTTTTTATTAAGTAAACGCTTGGTGATACCCACCGATAAGGACGGTTGTTGTAACCGGTGGTATTGTAGGAAATATTCTGTGTAAACTGTAGAAAGATCGCGAAACTTGTGAATTCGGTATCCTTATTCATTGTCATTCTCCAGATTGCAGATCGTGGTTGAGTCGTCCAGCAGTCGGAAGGAGTGAGAAGCTCCGCCCCCTTTTCGCCCGCCCACTTCAAGCCCCGCCCCTTCCTGTGCCACTACTGCTAATCACTTTCGCATCAATCATCTCTAGTACGCCCTTCTCGAGCTGTTTAGTCGATTGCAAAACAGTGATCGAGTCGCCTTACTGCAATAAAGAACTCTCTTGCGTGTTTTGGCTTTATGATATGACATCACGAATGAAATCGGGTATTCGACGGGAAGTCAAAGTGAATCATAATCACATAATCACCATGGGATTTAATAATTACGATTAATTATCGAATGAATGCAATGAAATGTCCGAATCCTGTCTCCATTCTGCCCAACCCGTTCCACGATGATTTTTTTCACAACGCAAAGAAATGTTAGATACAGCAGTCTACATTACACTCTACTCTAGGATAATTATGTAATAAAATCTAATTGGACTAATTAGTCTTTATAAGTTTCGAGTCCTGTCTCCATTCTGCCCCTCTCGCTCCACGATGATCGGTCGCCTCCTCATCCTGCTCGCTGCACTCCTCGCGCTGAGCGGTATTGTCGATTTATCATTATATTTTTTTGCATCAAGGAATAAGAATCACCAACTACATTGAGCTGTTAGTGCATGCAGCAGGCCTGCTATCGTAATTTTCTGTTACTAATCAGAAGAGCATTTGTCTAAGAACTAGGGTTGGCCAAACGAGGCTTGCGGGCTCGCAACGATGGAGCGAGCGTAGGGGGAGGATTGCGAGCCCGCAATGCCTCACACCGCCTCGCAACGAGATCGGAAGGCGCTCTGCCCTTCCCATCTCATAACGAGGCGGTGCGAGGCATTGCGGGCTCGCAATCCTCCCCCTCCTATTACGAGCCCGCAATCTCGTTATCGTTTAGACAACCCTACTAAGAGCATCGTTCCAAAATGTCGTCGAATCTTTCCAGCCCCATACTCCTTCGACTGCTGGTTCCTGAGCACATTCATCTGTCCGCTTCTCTGCATGGTGACGCTCTTTATATATATATTGTTTCAATCCATGGATAGTTCGAAATACGGGCAATCTTCGTTTCACACCACCTTCCAGAGTCGATTACACGGTTTTTTAACTCTACCCAAGTTACGGAAATGCCGGTCCACCCTTCGTATTTTCCCCGGTAAAAATGAGATTCCGTTCAGAATCACCACGTGCATCGCTGCTTCCACAACACGTGCTACTGCGCGTACCCGCTCAGACAGGAATGAGGGCTACATCGTGTCTTAGCCCCTCCCCGACTCCAATCCGCTTCTTCAATTGGATAAACGCCGTTGTAATTTCATTGAATCGAGGCATAAATACACGATAAACACACTTTGCAAGGATTCACCTTCACCTCTTACGAACTACATGAAGGTCTAGTTTGTGCTCCAGAATACTTCAGAATACTTCTACTGCGCATACCCGCTCAGCCAGGAGTGAGGGTTACATCGTGTCTTGACCCCTCCCCGACCTTCGATCGGATAAACGCATCTGTTCTTGAATCGAGTGCACGTCCCAGTAACATTAGACGATAAAACTTGAGCGTAACGATCGATTTATCTTCTTTGTCAATTGTTCATCATTTGTTCACAATAGAACTCCTTAGTTGACCATGATAAAATTGGGCCAGTTCTTCTTTTACGGAGGGTACAGTTCGAGAAAAGCTAATAGTCGGTAATATTAAACGCCTAGGTTCTCTGACATCACCTCTATTCCATCGGTAGACAGCAACATTACCGATCATGCTGAATCACCTACAAATGAGGAAACATCGAACGTCAAATGAGATGTTTTGGGTATAAAAAGGACGATCAGCTCTTCATCTCCAATCATTCAACGATGCATCTTCTCCTCTCCTCTCTGGCCCTTCTTTCAACTGCACTGGTTGCCATTGCAAGCCCTGCCTGCCTGTCTGGCCGCAATCTCACCGACAGCAAAGCAGGTAAGGTTTCCAATTATTACACTATTTCCTGTGGAATTATTGGAAAAATCTCACATTGTTTCCAAGTGCACTTTCCCAAATAGAATGCTAAAAAAATAAAATCCTCTCATTGTCAGAGAATGCGACTTCACTGACAACGACAACTCCGAAGCCAAAGAATGAACTTCCCGAGGAATTCTACGGAAAGTTCACGCTCGATCATTCTGAGAACTTTGATGAGTACCTGGAGGCTGTAGGTGAGGCTCTATTGTGATTGTTGGTGGCCGGTAGGGTAGATATTATTCGAATTTTTAAGGCTACTAGCAAAAAAATAGGTAATTGTTACAGGCTACAGCTGGTTTACACGTAAGCTCGTGACTCTGGCCACGTTCGAGAAGGTCTTCACCAGGGTTGGCAACTTCACACATATTTTCATAAGATCTTTTTCACACTATCTCAACAAGCAGACTAATCTCAAGACTTTTGTAGGGTGCCCACAACACTTTCGACTACGATAACCTGACAACGAAGAAGAATGTCTGGTATAAGCGCATTACCCTTGGGATGGAGTTCGAGGGAGAAGGGCTGGATTCGGAGCAGCACAAGGTCATATTTTATTGACCAAATAATAAATTCAATAGTTCAAACAATGATAACAGTAAATCGAAAATGGAGCAAAAATTTTGGCAGAATTTGGAATTTCTAACAGCTAATATTCAGATTACATTCTTCATGCGAGATGGAAATCTGGTCGAGAGACACATTCCTATCAACAGAGGCGGAGAAGCAAAGGACGAGGAGTATGAGTACTACTTCGAAGGAGACTTCCTGATTGTGGTGAGTTTCAAGCGATTTTGGACGCCTGCCAGCAATAATACAGCAGCAATGCCTTGGATGATTTTAACGTCTAGGCAATGCTATCAATCATCCTCGTACCTCGTATCTCGTATCTTGTGATACGAGAATGATTGATAGTGTTGGCTAGACGTTACAATCATCCAAGGCCGCTTTCCAAAGTTCGAAATCGCCAAGATAGCCAAGCTCAGGATCCAAACAATGGTCAGTAAGTTTCTAGTACTAGGAAGAGCAAGAGTGAACACAATTATTTGAGACATAGGTTTCGAGAAAAAGATAGATTTTTGTGCACATTGTTTGCGAGTGCTGTCATGCTTCTATGGGGGCTGATGCTGGTGATTATGTTACATGATCAACATCGTATGTATTTTTACTCGTCGCAAGCTGTGCTATTGCCGGAGAATTTGGTTTTAAAAAATTCCATTGACGATTTGACAATGAAATATCATTCCGATCCTTTGCAGAGAATGGAGGCAAACGGAGTGGAGGGCAAGCGATTCTACAAGCGTGTCTCTTACTAAGAAGAAGAAGACTAGCATATCCCACAATGCTTGCTAATCCTGCTTTCTCATTGATAAACTATCAATTATTAATTTTGATCCTCGTAAAAACGACTAACAACTTTAATTTTTCAGTCATTTTATTTCTATGATCGCAAATCATAGTGAGAGATCACAGTATTATTCTAGGTTGAAGTAGTAGTCGATGATTTAGTGATCGAGGCAGATTCTTGCGTACACGATTTTCTATTTTTATTTCTCCCAAATTCTTCGTCTTTCACTTTATTATTAACCAATCCATTCCAAAGAAACAATAAAGTAGTTCAAAATATACGAATATTTCACGCAGAAATAGTAGTAGAAGATTCCGTGGTCGAGGTAGATTGTTCAGTGGTCGACTCAGTGAACCAACCCTCTCTTGGGATGCACGCCAGTCGGTAGTCGGCTGTGAGTCCCTTCCGGTATCCCTTACAGCATGTCCTGAAATTCTTTTAAAATGAATTCGTCTTTAGGCTGCCATAGCATCAGTTGTGTGCCGTGTGGTAAGGACGAGGGAGAGAGAGAAATCACTGCTTTATCTCCAGACGAGAGTGAGGAATGAGGGGAGGCGACGCCTTTAAATAGACGTCGCCGTAGTAGGGAAATGAGGGGATGAACAGGGAAATGAGATGTCTTGTTATTCTCGTTCTTCAATCCTTCATTATCATTCTTCTAATCCAATTGTTGATCTTGTTGACGCGCTTAGACGACGTGTACTAAATGTAGATCAGCGCTCTCTCACTTCTCTACCCAACTCCTCCCCCTAGTGATCATCTTCAGTGTCACTAGACAACTCTAACTAAGATCTCCTAAGGGTGTAGGAGAGATGAGAGGCGACTTCACAAATGATTAGAAATCTTGGAAGTTCGGCTGGGCCTACATCTTCCAACATCAGATTGGAGTTAGGAGGGATTGCTAGTTCCTCGAAACAGGCATCTGAATATGATGAAATTAGAAACAAGTTTATGCTCTGACTCTATCGCACTGTGGCTAGCGAATCTGTCTCAATAGAGCTTGTATATTAGAAACGAGTTTATGCTCTAACTCTATAGCATTAATGGCTAAGGAATTGGTTTCAGTAGAGCTTACAATACTAGACTAGAGGGCGTCCTCCCCAGCTCTATTGGTGGGTGCTATACGCTGAAGACTCTCTGTCTTACCTCAGATTAATTACTTGGTATTGAATTTCAAAGTGGAACACTACAGTAACTCAGAGGGTTCACTCAGCGGTAAACCTTGGATACTGCAGGTATTGATTCGAAA
>LS486778.1:461080-475647 GCA_900490705.1 Pristionchus arcanus | reverse complement strand
TTCACAAGGAACATCAAAAACATTTCTTTACGAAACTCGTCCTCGAGCGGATATACTAAAATGTGCGCTCTTTTTTTTGCCATACTCCGATTTTTCTGAATTTTGGTGATTTTAGAGGTACATATAGGTTCTTCGAAAAAACCATACTAACTTTTTTCCGAAATCGGTATTCCCATAGTTATGCTATTTTTTCGGTAAACCGACCGCTCCGCATGCGGGGCATTGACCAGGAATGAGTTTTCAATTACGAAATGTTACTCGAGCTATCCTCTCTCCATTGCAACTTAGAATGAGTCTTTATCTAAATTTTGAACCGAGTTATGATTAATTTTGTGAAGCCAATTTCTCAGAAAATCACTGAGTGCTTGGTCTTTGATCTACCGTAACTCGAAAATAAAAATCGATATCAAAATTCCGAAAGCGCTGTTTGAAAGAGCATCATCGAAAGTACTTACAATATTTTTTTTAGAATTTTTAGAAATACTTTTGCATACTGCCGCGGGTGGTCGATTATCTCGCGATTCGTCTCATAAAAGTATTTAGATCGGTCTCGCCGCGGTGAATCTAAGCAATAATATTGCAAGTACGTTATTTTTTAAAGAATAAATATTATCCAGAAAATTATTTTATAGATTCGGTGGAAGGTGTTAGTCATTCTGTTGGGATTGCGAACAATTTGGTCAATGCCGTGGTTGACCAGGCTGCGGTGGAAAAGTGGAATACCCTTAGTAATAGTGAGTAGTAAAAAAATAGCCAAACGATATCATTTTCTTTCGTTCTTTCAGCTCTCAACGGACTTACGCTTGTAGAGTAAAATCTATTATCCAACACCAACACGGTATAATACTTTGCAAATTGAATATTCATAAGGAAATATTCGCGCAGGCATATATCTTGTCGTCGACTTATCATCATGTTTGAATTCGTTGATAAAGATTTTTCTTAAAATTGTAGATGGGTCAAGGACACAATGAATTGGTATAATTCTGACATGAGAAATTTCAGGCAGTTGACATTTTCTTCATTTCACAAAGATTGTTGCCTGGTCTAAACTTCGCTGTTGTGATAATTCATTTCCACTGTGTCGTTGCTGAAAATTTACTAAATTCTTATTTTCTCCCTCTCTGTTCTCTCTCATATGAAAAAAAAATTACTCTGACGGGAGTGCTCAGCGGACACCGAGAACGATGATAAGAGAGACTATCTGGGTCAAGCGAAAATACATTGGCACTAGCCAAAAAATCGAATTCCTCCAAAATTTGTGGACATGTAGTACTCGCAGAGAGAGCGACTGTGCTTGGGCGAAAATAGTTGTTTCTTCGCTTTTTCTCGAAAAATAACAAACGGATTGGTATGAAATATAAGGTGCATAAACACAAAAGGAGTGCGCATTTTTTGCGCTATCACTCGAATCGAACTATTGCGAAATGTCAAACTCGGTTGGGATATGTTTCACTTTAAAATTCGTTGCCATTCTATGGAGAGTGATCCAGATCACTAATTGTAAATAAGTTGGGGCTGAGCTACACTCAGTGAGTACTACATGTCCACAAATTTTGGAGGAATTCGATTTTTTGGCTAGTGCCAAGGGTAAGTGCAAATATTTTCACTGACTCAGATACTCTCTCATAAATCCATACATTCTTCGAGAATGATTGGGGTAGCGGGAATCTATCTCGAGAGCCTCGTTCGCGTAGGGAATACGAGGTCTTTGATAAATCCTAATACTTTATATTCAGTATTTTGGCTGTATTACTTAAGAAGTAAGATATCGTAGTGTCTGTCTGTCTGTCTGTGTGTGTGTGTGTGTGTCTGTCTGTCTGTAACGTCTGTCACGCTTTAAAAAAATCGTCATAACTCGGCTCAAACTCATCGTACAGGTCCATCTCCGATACCATTGGACTTCTCATGAAAAGCCAAACATTTTTCAAAAAAAATTTCATCATCATTACGTAATATGACGAAATTTACCGCTGCACCGTTTTTCGCGCCTTTTTCACTGAGAACTCCATCAATGCGGGCGTGCAATACACCAAACGACTCGTCATGAAGTGCGCTTCCACTTTTCACAAGAATTTCATCATCCTTACGTAATATGACGTAATCCTTAGGCAATAACTCGTTTTTCGCGCGTAACTCAGCGCAAACTCGACCAATCGAGACGTACTTAGGCTCAAACGAACCGGCATGTGTAGCGCCATTAAATTTTGAATGAATTTCATCATCCTTACTAGGGTGGCGAAATTGGCACACGGGTACTCGAGTTTGTTTACGACCTCTCTCGGTTGTGCCGGTTTTACGACCCGTGTGTCGGGTGTGCCGTTTTATTTCGAGCCGAAAACGAGCCGGCGTTTTTCTCTGCTCGGAATGGACCAAATGAGATGCGGTTTTCACCATTCGAATCAGCACATCAGTGGCTGTCGAATGCACTATCATTTGAAAGAAATATTTGAGTTTGAAACAATTTCCATTTGGGGCGCTTGAGGACGGGAGAGGGAGAGGAAGGGAGGAAGAGGTTAGAGATAGGCGAGAGATCATGGGGAGGGAAGAGAGCGCAGAGATGGGAACAGCTTCCCTTCTCCCTCCCTCTCCGTTCCTTTAGCGCCCCAAATTGAAATTTGTTCAAACTCAAAAATTTCTTTCAAATGAAAGTGCATTCGACAGCCACTGATGTGCTGATTCGAATGGTGAAAACCGCAACTCATTTGGTCCATTCCGAGCTGAGAAAAACTCCGGCTCGTTTTCGGCTCGAAATTTTCGGGTACCCGACGACCCGAGGTCAGCTCGAGCGAGGTCGTAAAACCGGCGCCTCGATGTGCCTCTTTCGCCACCCTAATCCTTACGTAATATGACGTAATCCTTAGGCAATAACTCATTTTAAGCGCGTAACTCAGCGCAAACTCGACCAATCGAGACGTACTTAGGCTCAAACGAACCGGCATGTGTAGCGCCATTAAATTTTGAATTAATTTCATCATCCTTACGTAATATGACGTAATCCTTAAGCAATAACTCGTCGCGCGTAACTCAGCGCAAACTCGACCAATCGAGACGTACTTAGGCTCAAACGAACCGGCATGTGTAGCGCCATTAAATTTTGAATTAATTTCATCATCCTTACGTAATATGACGTAATCCTTAAGCAATAACTCGTTCTTTCGCGCGTAACTAAGCGCAAACTCGACCAATCGAGACGTACTTAGGCACAAACGAACAGGCAAGTGTTGCGCAATGAAAATTTAAACGAATTTCGTCATCATTTCGCAATGTGGTGTGATACTTAACCATCACTATAATACCCGGCGTTTGAAAGCCTAACCTGCGATGCTCTTGAGTAAGGTTCATGGGCAAAAGTAGGGATGGAGCCACGAAGTGCGTTTGCAAATGACTGGGTAAGAGTTTGCGAAGCGTTTGCATTTTACCGGGATATCCCGGCGATGCGAAGCGTTTGCAGATGACTGGGATAACCCGGCGACACCTAGCCAGCGAGCGAGCGCAGCGAGCGTAGCTGGCTATTCGATATTGGCTGTATAGGCAAAACAGGGAAGATACGCGAATGTTTCACGGCCCTTCTCATTGTCTATTCCGTATCGGTATTAATCTTGTTTTGACTGTGCTTGGTTCCCCGTTTTACTGCGAATTTTACTGATACACCAGGGAAACATGGTATTCACAATTGTGATAATATGAGGGAAATGCATGAGCGACTAATATGTCAATGGAAGAATATCGAGATCTTAACTGGGCGCAACGATACAACATAACACAAGATATTCTTTGATGATTTCAAGGAGTAGTCGGCATTTCAGTCGTTGACTCCTCTTTTTGAACGCACTTGAGCCTATTTGCAACGAGTCCTTTGATGTAACCCTTGGTGCACGTTCTGCAAATAGATTCACTCAGTTTTTAAATGAATTATTTCACATACCTTTTCGGGAAGAGACACAACTTGTCGCCGCACTTTTCCTTTTTCTCAGAATTGCCACTGAAAATGGATAGTTTATTGGCAAATTAAATTAATTTCTCACAGAATTTATTCTAATTTAAAATCTTCCTATAAAATTTGTTTTCGAATCACATTAAATCTGTCATTGATTTGAAATTATAAAATTTAAAAAAATTATCAAAATAATTCTTATAAATCTCACGGGCAAGCTCCGGGCGTCGGGCACGTCCTCTGATGAGTAACTTTCACGCCGAACATGCCACAGTCTTCGGAGCACGGTGAATTTACTGTCTGAAATTCGGTTGTGGGGATTCTAATTTTCAACGATTCTTTAATTATTTCTTTCAATCACATGCCACATGGAATATAGCTTAGGTGACTCAATATGGCTGATTGTTACTGATTTGCTGCATTTTCTCCTGAGTCCTCCTTGTGTAACAATTATCTAAGAATAAGTTTAGAGAGTTTAGAGCCAAATTGCCATTTTCGGGAACTTAATCATAGGAAACATTTACAATATGGATGAAAATGCTCTCACCTCCGCCCATTCACTCCATTGGGCACAGATCATTGTTGAGGAGACGAGAAGACAGATAACTATTCTCGAGTTCATAGCTGGATCGGCAGGGTCGAGGTCCAAATGTGAATCTGTCCCCATTCGCACCCGCTTATATCCAATAGCCAGACGATCTTCTTCTCACAATCCATCACTGTTAAGCTGCGCATACAGAGACAATTGAACGTGATACGGACCGAAAGAAATCCAACTCGGCCAAACATTGGGGCCGTGGATGAAACGCCGTCTCTTCATTCAACATCGTCTCTCGCCGCTCTGACCAAGTTCTGACAACCCTAACACTCGTTTCCCTCTGTCGTGTCAGCTTGACCGAGCGTAAAAACGTACATCGGTTCGCTTTAAACGGCCAAATCGAGTGAAACGCTAATAGAAACGTATCCGAAATTAAGCTGGACAAATGTTGAACCGTTTCTTCTTTTCGCGATACTCTCTTAACGATCAGACTGGTTAAGGGAACACTGGGACATGAGAGATCGTTACTTTTTTTGCCCAACACGGAAATCGAAACGTGGCCGATAGATCGTGAACGATCAGTGAGCATACGCTTGTACGCATACGGAAGAACATTGTTTGACAACTTAAATGGGATATTTCCGACTACATTCATTTCTCACTTTTTTACATCCGAGTGTCAGTTTTTGATTTTTATAGATGCGCTTTCTTGAATTTTATAATGGGAAACTACAGTCTTTTCTCGCGAAATTGGTTGCTTCTATCTTTCAAAATGCCAAGCCGAGAATTTTTCTGAACTTTAGACGAAACGTGGCCGATAGATCGTGAACGACCATTGTTTTCATTCAATCAAGTTGAAATTGTTATCTTTTATTTGTTTTTTTTTTTGTTTTCACATCGTTATTGTTTCACTTAACATTCGCTTTCACACAAACACAATCAGCATACAAAACAACGGTCTACCACTGCGTTCCATCTCATTCTCTAATCGTTATCGGTCGAACGCTGTTTTTGATTTTGCCCACTACTGCTGAGGAAAATGCGAGATACCTCCTAATTCCTCTGGTGTGCGTACCCAACTTGGATCCAACTTGGAAACGGGGTTACGGTATCCCTCTTTTTTATTGATTGATATTTGCATGAGATACAGTAACCTCATACAGTAACCAAAGGCCCCGCATGGTTAGACCATGTGAGGCTGGTCACATCCAAAATACGGCCCTTCTGGGGACCGTAGACAGTCAATCGCACTCGTGCCCTAAGGCAGTCAGAGCAATGCTGAAAAATGGGACCTTATAGACAGAGTGCGTGCTAGACTCGACGGGTAGGATCAGCTTGAATCCAAGTTGGAATTCTACTTGGATCCAAGTTGGAATCTCGAGGCTTGGATCCAAGTTGGAATTCTATTTGGATCCAACTTGGAAACCCCATTTTACTTGGATCCAAGTTGGGTACGCACACCAGAGTCTTATTCTTCTCTCTTTTTTTTGTGATACCGTTGTCATTTCAATTGTACGGCTCTCTTTTTTAATTACAGCTAATTTTATTCTACCTCTATTTTCTTTAATTGCAGACTTCTACACAGTCTCATGTGACTCGAAAACGAAAGTATGATGAGAACAATTACAAATGGACCTAAACATGGAAGATTCGAACGCGTTGCTATGAATGTACCAAGCACTCATCCGTCACTCCTTCCGTCCTTCATTTATTCTTCAGATCATTCTCTAGACTTCCTTATTGATAGGCTTAGCTTGAAATTGTAAATATTTAATTCCTTGCTTGTAATCACACCTGCTTCTTAGCCAGATTTTATTGGAACTTATTGTCGATAAAATATTAGTGTGAAGCGAAACGAAAAAGGAAAAAAGGAGGATGATTATAACTTAAATGGGATAGTAGTTCCGACTACATTCATTTCTCCTTTTTTTACATCCGAGTGTCACTTTTTGATTGTTTACAGAATTGTTATCTCGATTTTCATAGTAGGAAGCTACAGTGTTTTTCATGCGAAATTGGTTGCTTCTATCTTTCAAAATGCCAAGCCGAGAAATTTTCTGAACTTTAGACGAAACGTGGCCGATAGATCGTGAACGTCCATTGTTTTCATTCAATGAAGTTGAAATTGTTATCATTTATTTGATTGGTTTTTGTTTTCACATTGTTATTGTTTCTCTTAATATTCGCTTTCATCACAATCGGAAAGACAACGGTCTACCACTGCGTTCCATCGCCTTCTCTAATCGCTATCAGTCGAGTGTTGTTTTTTACCACAGCGGCTGAGGAAATGACGAGAATCATACAGACAATTCCTTTTGTGATTGTGCTTCCGTTTCTCATCTTATTTTCTTCTTATAATACTGTTCCGAGATTAATTGTACCGCTCTCAAATATTTCGAATCAGCGCACATTTGATTCTATTCTTATTATTTTCTTATTGCATTCTTCTACGCAGTTTCATGTGGCACGACAGTTTCGAATTTGTTAACAAATCGTTAAACTTCAGAAAAAAGTGAACAACTCCAGCTTTATTTCGATGAAGATGACGATCTCCAATACTCCGATAACTATTCCAAAACGATCATCCGATTATGTGCTCGGTTTTTCGTTTCACTTCGTATTCGGCTCATGGTCACGCTAATATTTTCATACGTAACTTGATCATACTATGGATGACTATCGAGATCTTTATTTGGCGCGACGATACAACATAACAAATAATTGTCTTCGATACTTTCAAGGAGTAGTCGTTGTCTCTGGTACAGTAAGCTGAACGCATTGGAGGGTCTTTCCAACAAGTCCTTTAATGTAACCGATGGTGCAAGTTCTGAAAATTGATTCGCTAGATTTTTGAGACTAAATAATATCGCATACCTCTTCGGGAAAAGACACAGCTTTTCGCCGCACTTTTCCGTTTTATCAGAGTCGCCACTGAAAATGCTTTCTTCTTTTACAATTTCATTACTTTCTACCCTATGTAATGAGTTTCTCCTAAATGTATTGTAAATTCTTGATTGAAACTAACTTTTTGTTACAGTAAATAAATCAACGAAATAGACATTAAAATTTAAAAATTAAAATTATTCTTGTAAATCTCACGGGCAAGCTCCGGGCGTTGGGCAGGTCCTCTGCGCTGTTACTTTCACACCGAACATGCCACAGTCATCGGAGCAGGGTGCATTTGCGGTCTGAAAGTTGGGCATTTGCATGATTTATCACAGGTTTCAAGGACAAATTATGTTCATCGGGAGCATTTGATGATTTGAAAGAGCTAGAAAAAAATAAGTTCACAATCTTACCGCTGCCCATTCGCTCCACTGAGCGCAGATCATTGTTGATGAGAGGAGAAGACCGATAACTATTCTCGAGTTCATTACTGGATAATTGATCCGTTCAGGCAAGAAAGGATTGAGTCGAGGTCGGAAGCGGTTGAGATTGTTCCCATTCGCGACCGCTTATATTCGCCGGGCAAGGACCTTCATCGCGAACATTTTCGCTGTCAAGCTGCACATACAGAGGCAATTGAACGTGATACGGACCGAAAGAATCCGTTCGGGAAAACATGGGAGTCGTTGATGAACCGCGTCTCTCGATTCATCGTATTCACTCAGTGGCTCTGGCAGTGAGATAGAGTGCCCAAAGAAAATGGATGTTCTATCTTCTGACAAGCTCCATCTTATTGCATTAGCTTGAGCGAGAGCAAAAACGCACGTCGGTTTAAACGGCCAAACCCTAATAGAAATACATCCGATCGAAAGCAAAGCTGAACCAATTTTCAGCCGTATCTCATTTCACAAATGTCTCTAGACAGATACACGGGACGATAGAGCATTTGGAGATGAGAAACCTTTTCTTTTTCGCACGGACAAGATCTATACATGGCCGATAGAACGTAAACGATCATAGAGCATACGCTCGTACGCAAAAAGGGTATAGTTCCGAGAAGATTCAAAACTCTCGTACGCAAAAGGGGTATAGTTCCAAGAACATTCAAAACTCTCGTACGCAAAAGGGCCAAGGTTCCAAGAACATTCAAAACGTATCAGCGTTTATTAGTTTTCTAGCAACCGTAGACGAAACGTGGCGGATGGATTGTGAACGGTCAGCGAGCATACTCATGTACGCAAGGAAGAATATTTGATTCATAGTCGAATCAGATAGTTCCGATAACAGTTCCGAGAATGTTCAATGGCAGTTTCACAAAATCTACGCATTTGATCACTCTATTAGATAAGATTTGTGTACACGCCGCACAACTGTTTACTGCAATTATTCATCTTGTCAAGTGGAGGGGAACTTTCATATAACAGAAGCCGATTGAAACGTGGCCGATAGATCGTGAACGAACAGTGAGCATACGCGTGTACGCAAGAGAGAGAGAGAGAATATTCGATGGTATTGGAACGAGGTAGGCTCCGCACGACATTCAAGGATCATTAGCAATTCTGTTGAAGTACCAATCTCGACTATCCGAGAAACCATGTTGAGCACTGCTGGAGGAAAAATTGAGGGAGAAATAAAAGAACCAGTACCAATCGAAGTCTAATGTAAATTTTCATCATGTTCAATATTCAGATTGTTGTGCTTTTCTGGTAGTTTGTCTGTGGCAAACCTAGAATTTTTGCGAAAGAATCCTTCATTTATTCGATAATGTCGGAGAAACAAACAGAAACAGAAAAATGGTTCGTGAACGATCAGTGAACAAACACGGGTACGCAACAGGAAAGAAACATGCCGTGGAAAATCGAAAAAAAGTTCCCTGTGTACTATGTCTCTTATTTCCTTACTAATTTATTTCAAACGTCAATTTTTAAAATTTTTTGAAAAACTGGACATTTCTGGAATGATTGCCGTGTGATACACTTTCCATTTTTTGCGGTAAAGTTGTATTGTATTGCTTCAATCAAAGTCATAATCGACTTTTATTCGGATTGTTTATAATCAGTCAGCCAGAAGTCAGGAATCGGCAGACTTATCCGGCCTGTTGATTTTAATAAAATTATTAATATAAAATATTCGGAATAAATCAGGCTGTGCTTACTAGAGCATGAATGGCCATTCCAAGGTTGGTCAGCTGAAAAAATGATATGTAAATGGATTTTATATAGAAAATATATATTTACCGAATTCTCAATGGTGCTTCCTGCTAGCTTGAGAACTGTTGTCGCGCTATTTACGAGCTCTTAAAGAAGTGGTGGCACGAATATCTGGCTAACTGAGTTATCGACGACAAGCGATGTTTCATGAGCACCCCATAACACTTTCGAAACTCTCATGTTTTCAATTTTCGTTTGAACTGAGTTATGATCGATTGGCTTCGTGCCAAGTGACCCTGAAACGCAGGCAACGAGCTAGAGAGCGTGCGAAATGAGGAGAGCGCGCTGACCTCACTTTGCATATCGGCGCGGCTCGTGCCTCTCCTTCTTTAAATGACGAGGGTATCGTAGTTCAAGTCTGAAGTATACCTTGGACCATATCTTCAATTCCACCCGACTCGGAGCCTTGAGTGTTCACCTAAACAATTCGAAGAATTGAAAGAGTGAGCTGTGTGAGACCATCTGATTTCTTCATCAAATTTTTTCCCTTTAACAGTCTAGTTTCAGTATTTATCGTAATAGGCTAACCTGGACGGTTGCTGCAGAGCCTGCGACAATGATCGAATAAGCAGCGACTGTGATGAAACAGAATATGAAGGTCATGGTAATATCCTCTATGGGAGTGAAAGAGGAAGTGTGTGCCTTTGACGTGTGCCTTTCTTTACGTGTAATATTGTTATTCACTATTGGCATTCACTTGAATTTCAAATTCAAAGCGGATAACTTCAAGCGTGAGTTTTTACGTTACATTTGAGAAAGAATGTAAGATTATTAAATCTTTGATCTGTGTTCCCAGCAGTATTTGTCCACTCTTATCAATCGTTATCTATCGGCTATCAATCGAATAGAACTGAGTTGATAGTGTGTCGACGGATATATTTTTCGTTTCCGTTCACCTTTTCTTCGTTACATCGCCTGATTTTAAATAATTAATACTTTAGGCTTCTACCTAGTCTCATCAGAAGCGCTTGTCACTATCGAAATGTGATTTGAATTTTAAATAAGATTCATGGAAGACTCGATTCTAGTAAGATTTCATTTTCATCACTGATATACGTATATCCGTTTAGTTTCTATTCAACAACGAATGGGTCAAGACTTATGACAATACAATTCCTCCTACCGCGATCACTCGAATAGAGATAACCGGAGACTTTTAAAAAAAGGTTGTGCAATTCGAAGAGGGAGAAAACGGCGCGGAGGGCGTGAAATATTAGCATTGTTGTTCATTCATGGTATCTCATATTCTTATTGATAAACTGTTTGTGAATATGATGGAGATGGTTTACCATTTTATGCAAATAACAGTCATCTCTGTTTCCTTTTGATTTCGAACTGTGAAGTCGCCGAAAAAAATTCAGAGTTTTAGGTCACTTGCGTGAATTTCCGCAGTGATTCTTCCCAATTCACCATCAGTTACATTAGATCGCATTATCTGCAAATTTGCAAATTTGTTTTCTTCGTTTTCAGAGCACTTTGAAATCAAATACATAGCGATTCGAGATCAACATCATGTGCCTTTTCGGGTCTTACGGAAATACTCCAGAAACGGTAATTTAATAGCATAATTAATGATCGAAGCTGTTTGAAATTTCGTTTTCTTCATCTTCTTAAAGAAGGTGTCCCACGAATATCTGGCTAACTGAGTTCTCGATATGAGGTTGTGGGTCGCGGCTACCCGATAACACTTTCGAAAATCCCAAGTTTTAAATTTTCGTTTGAACTGAATTATGAGCTGTTGGCTGCACTCCAAGTGACCCTGAAACGCAGGCAACGAGCGAGAGAGCGTGCGAAATGTGGAGAGCGCGCCCTATCATTCCTCGCTTTGCCTAGTCGACCGCGCTCTTCGTGGTACTACGGCTTTAAAAAAGGATCACGATAAATAATTTGCCAGATGAAAAATAACAAAACTTAATTCGTAAAGATCAGCTTACATTTCCTGCTCATGATTTTTAGGCACTTGCGCTACCGCATGACGTTGCTAAGCGCTTCGCTTCTTTGCCATTCAGGAGGGGCTCTTCAAGAGATCAGCGCACATTCATTGTTACTGGAGCCTCTCTCCCTCCAAATCACAATACTGAAACTCGAAAAACTCGTTTCCAACAGTAGAGATATCGCGCTCAACATTAAATAATTTATATCGCAGAAGTAAGTAGCGGTAATAGGTGATGACGGTGTGACAATCGCGAGAAGGAAACGTTGTACATTGTTTCAAATCAAGCATATCATATCAAGTATATAATATCCTTATCAAGCATATCAATGCATCTCAAGCAGCGCACACTCCGCTGTAGACGAGCATAAAATGGGTAACGCAATATTAGTCAGTATGTAGTGTAATGGACACAATATCCTTTATGAAGGGGCAAGAATTATTCTTTTTTTTGCTCAGGCAGCGCACACTCCATTGTAGACGAGCATGAAACTTCCCGGGTCGTTCGTTCCCGCCATCCAGCTTCCCGCCTGGACATTTTTTGTTGCGTATGGAAAATAAGGATATTGGCTGAAATATGCAAAAGTAATAGCATGCAATCACGTTTAAAAGTTTCTCTATACTCTCTTACTCACTCATTCAATTTCTTGTACCGAACCGTGGCTTCCAAAGCTCGAGAGGGATCTGTAATCTCGAATCCGAAAGTGTGCAAATCATACCGCGCAGAACAGCCTGGCGGTCGCGCCGTCGACCACATAGTCCGTCGTCCATCGAACCGGCTTGGTGCTGAAAAAATGATTGATTCTAGCTGACAATGTATAGGCCTAAATTCAAAAATTAGGAGAAACACTCCAAAGCGTTTGGAAGATTTGCATGGAAGGAGTCGATCCACTCTGACGCGCTGTGCACTCACTGCAGCCGAAGCGGGCTCGGGCAGGCGCCGATCACATTGACCGTCGGCCGTGTGCCAGTGATTGTTGGATGTATGGGAAGAGGGCCGCACGGACACTGGTCACCTGTCGTGTTTTTTTTTCGGAAAATTTCATGATCGGCGATAAATACAATATTAATGCTAATTTGCTACACATTTTTGCGAAAATTATGCGAACCTTCTTCGGCGCAAGTCACGGAGACGAACCAATTTGGAAAAAAAGTTGCCGGAGGATTCGGAATGCCCTGGTCATATTGCAAAATCCACTGAAAATGTCCGAACATTTTCAACTACAAAAATATAACGAGAGAGAAAAAATCACTGCGTTGGACACTGTAGAGAAGTAGACGCGAACATCCTTGCTGTTGCCATATGAGGCATACGTTCCGTTTCCATCCAATCCCCTGAAATTTCGCAAAGTCCGAGTGCATTTCAAGGCAGTAAAATGCTTCGAGTGATAAAGATACTCGCCTAAAGTGCAGTACCGGTCCCTGAGAACCGTCGAGTTTTCGCACCGGGCATGGAGGCGCAGCTATGTTGGCGACGTTTACCAATTCCGGATGAAGAAATGATGGATCGGGAAAGCACGGATCCTGGCCATGCTCGCGAAAGTTGTCGGTGCGAGCTGATTCGATAAAAATGTTTATTTTGTTATTACTTCTGCTATAAACTCTCTCATTCACCAAATTATATGCAAAAAAGCTATGTATCGTGCGTTTGAAAATGAGCTGTGCTGGTTAGCGAGCTATCGATTGTCTGGGAGAGAGGCAGGGGGGAGGGGAGGAATGGGGAATAGAGCTCGAGAAATGATACCGCCGTCTCTTCATTTTGCACACTCTCTCGCCCGCTCGATCGACGAGAGAGTGTGTGAAATGAAGAGACGGCGGAATCATTTCTCGAGCTCTAATGGGGAAGGAGGCTGATCTACCTCCTCTCGGTCTCTTCCTTTCTCCGCCCCTCGAACGTTCGTCACAGGACAGCTACGAGTGGAATGGAAAATAATCGCGCGATAGTTTACTCTTTCGAACACCATACGATATGGAGCCGGATGATTCCCTGCTGCGCCGATGCAGTTCTGCTCAGTTTTCACCCATCTCCGATAGGGAACGGGATTGCAGGTGGAGAAGTAGGTGGGAACTTGCAGATGGCAAATTCGCAGCGTGTCGCTGTAGGAAACAGTGATGCACTCAAATTGGGCAGATAACATAGAACTCGTTGGGAAAATTTACTAACCTTTGGGTCGTCTTTGCAATATATCTGGCACCTTCTGTATGATTCCACTTTGGTCAGTACTCTGAATGCAAATATTAGAACATGCGATCCAGAAAGATCTGCAAAATGTAAAAACTAAGGCTAATTACTAATTAGTACTAATAGTTTGGGTTAATTAGTACGTTTAGCTAGTACGAATTTGTACAATATACTAATTAGTACTATTAATTGGAACTGCATTATTATCATGCTATTATTCAATCACCGGTAAGCTCTCATCACCGTAGTCGATTGCTCTTCAATGAAGCATGTCGAATCGGATAGCTAAATTTAAAATACTAATTTATGTTTATTCAGGGCTAAATCGAACAGGAACGTACTATGAACAAGGCGAGAAGCGACACACATTCCTTGATTGAGAGCATATTGCTAGTGAAAGCACTGCGCTCTTCTTCTAACGTTTTTGTTCAAGTCGAGTATGTCGATGTAAGTTGCTGGGAAGCGGCTCCTCTTTTCCCCTTGTTACCGATTTCCCCCTTGTTACCGGTCTCAGGAGATCCGAATACACCCTTCTTCTCACTACGAGATGAGCATACATAGAGACCGCAAGCTCCGCCCACTTGGGAGGGATAGAGAATCGACCAAAAGTGGGATCGAGGTTTACCAAAGCGAATACTTGACTAAAATGGTCAATCAAGATCGCGTTAGATAGGTCTCAACCTCCTCTATAAGTGATGCAAGGCGCGTTATGATCGGATTATTTGAAATTGGTCTAAATTGGGATAAACTAGTCTGGTATAGGTGAAAAAAGCATTTCCAAGGCAAGTTGTATAATGCGCCTTGCTCAGATTGTAAGTTCGATTTTTTGAAGATATTCTGAGAAGAAAACACAAAAATAGGATGTTTCTCCGAATTGGTAA
>LS486778.1:426494-460963 GCA_900490705.1 Pristionchus arcanus | reverse complement strand
CCCCCTTCCTATCGCTGTTCTCTAACCCGTCGTGAATAGCACGCGCGCTGCCTGGGTAAGGAGCGATTTCTCCCAAGAATTGTCTCTCACGACTCAGCGAAGCTATAGTCTTCGAATTTTGGGAAAGAGCGTGGAATAGGCTCCGCCCCCTTTTGCGTCGTCCTGGTTTTGACCACTTCTCAGTTGTGCCCAGAACGCTTGGTTTTTGGCTCATAACTCGGCTTAGAAATGAGATATCGACAAATGCTAAAAAGTATTATCTTATGAGGCCGTTTGCGAGAGAGTCGGACAAGACTTGGCACAGCTCAAAAATTTCGATTCTCTGAAACTTTGCGTTTTGGGGTTCTTGAGGGTGCTAATGACGATGGCCATACTCATTTTTCATGCCGACGTCCCGTTGGCTCCAGATGACGTGACGTCGAAAACGGGTTTTCTCGATTTACTCTGATACCAGGAAAGCTAAAAATATGGGAGTTTGGCTCCCGAAGTAGAATTCAATGCTGATTAAGGCTGTCTACTTTATTTTTCTTGAATTACAAAAATAATCATGTAAAATGGAAGTTCTCAGGGAGCTAATTGGGCACGGGGAGACTACCCTAGATCGGACGGGAATGATGCAAGGATTCCAAATATGTTTTTCAATATTCATTACAACATGCAGATAAGGTTTTATGAAATAGATAGTACACGTTCTTGTAAGTAAAATTAGCCATCCTTCTCCTCGCTGGCTTCCGATCTTTTGATCTACGCGAGTCTCTCTACCTTGACCCCTTCCCAGTCTCTGTGCTCTCTCTATTCCCTATGCTCTCTCGGCTCCCCCGGGAAGGAGACACGGATCGATAAAAGTTCGGAAGTCAACAGGTGGAAAGATGGCTAATTTTACTTACAAGAACGTGTACTATCTATTTCATAAAACCTTGTCTGCATGTTGTAATGAATATTGAAAAACATATTTGGAATCCTTGCATCATTCCCGTCCGATCTAGGGTAGTCTCCCCGTGCCCAATTAGCTCCCTGAGAACTTCCATTTTACATGATTATTTTCGTGATTCATGAAAAATAAAGTTGACAGCCTTAATCAGCATTCAATTCTACTTCGGGAGCCAAACTACCATATTTTTAGCTTTCCTGGTATCAGAGTAAATCGAGAAAAACAGTTTTCGACGTCACGTCATCTGGAGCCAACGGGACGTTGACATGAAAAATTAATATGGCCATCGTCATCAGCACCCTCAAGAACCCCGAAACACAAAGTTTCAGAGAATCGAAGTTTTTGAGCTGTGCCAAACCCATCCAGATTTTGTCCGACTCTCTCGCAAACGGCCTCTTATTCAGACCAAGAGGGATACTTTGAGCACCAAAACATGACCTTAGGATAGATTCGGTCTACCTCGTTGCGGTCTCTAAGCATACAACTCATTTTCTCTTTGTTCTCGGAGGCTCACAAGGTTTCGACTCCGACCTCTAAGAGAGGCAAGAGGAAATAGACTGCCGATCTTTTCCAAGCGATCCCTAACTTTCTGAGCAAAAGCTCCGCAACAACCGTATGGCAACGTAGATCGAGACACAGGGCTCCGTATCGTCAACTTTGCCTTATTCGGTGGTTCTTCTTCAGTAAATCGTGCCTTATATTGCGACATCTGGATCAATGCACTTTTCACAGTGCAATACTCATGAGTGTCGCTTTCTGGGCACTGATCAAGAGGGGTGTCACACTTCTTCTCTCGGGTGAATAGTGGCAGAGTCGAGCAAAATGGAGCAACAAGTTTTCACCTTCTTTTTAATGGAAGATCCTCAAAATCCTAGTGACAACGCGCACATTGCTGATTTTTCTGCTCCAGTTCCCTCCCTTCCTTCATACAGCGGGAAAGTGGAGAATGTAGCTGGATCTCTCAGAAGCTCATTCTCAGTGAAAGACGCGCAACGTCCTCATGACAACTCGGCAAGAGAGACTTAGACGAGAAGCATCTCTTCAGTTTCTTCCCTTTCCGAAGATTTTACTTCCCCTCTAACGATGTCCATTCTCTCAATCTTTTTGCTAATTTTGATTATAGCCCTGGTAAGTTTCTCTGTATTGAAGATGTATTGCAATATTGCATTCAGGCCTGTAACTCAACATGCTTTCATGAAGAGCAATCAACTACGCCAATGAGAGCTTACAAGTGGGAATATTAGACAGAACACATTAGAATTTACAAATGTTTCAGGATTGCCAAGAACATTGGTTCATGGTTGTATTGCGTGAAAGAATGCTTTCTCGATCCGCAGGTATCCGATTCAAGTTGTGAAATAAAACGTTATATTAGCTAATTCGGATCACAGTTTGCTGCAATTTCAGTGCGTTTCCACCTCGTATAGCGATGAAAAGCGAATTTGTCACTTGCAAGCTCCCGGAACTGTCGCATTTCCCTCGTGTGGCGTGACTCCATATCGAAGATGGGTCAAGACTGAGGTCAACTGCCAGAGCACCTACGCCGCAGTATCTTCGATTAATACATTTTATGCGGTCGATTTCAGTAAGTATAATCTATATTGCAATTAATGAAATTCCACGATATTTTAAGAATTCTATCCCTCTCTTATAGTAGATTCTGGTACCTTTTACACTCGGAAACCTAGTGCTTGTATAATTGTATTCATTCTTAGTCCGCACGAACATCACCCAAGAGATGGGCATCGATCCGTGCTTCCCCGATCGCTCCTTTCTCCATCCGGATTTGGTGGTGTTGGATGGTGTTTCGCCTCCCTGTCCACTGAGGAAATTGGACGGTTCGACAGGGACGCCGTATACCTTCCGGTTGGTATTGCGAGACTATTCCTTGTACCTGTGTGTCTGTTTCGGGCGATCTTGGTTCATGATTGGATGAATAAAAACGATAGGGCACCTTCCGGTTGCTTCTGTGAGTGTATTTGCGTAAAACGATCGTGTATCCGCGTTAGACTTCATATAATGGTTGAATTTTTCGAACGGGCAGGTTTCCGGTTAGCGTGAGAGAGAATTTTGGAAGAAATGTACTAGCTCCTTGTGATTCGCAAGCATCAAGAAATCAAACCTGTGAGATTACAATAAAGATACAAATATGGTAAAAAAATGTAAAAAGGTGATCACTCCGTTAAGGTGATCACTCCTAGGCCAGTGATTTTGAGGCCAATTCTGTCCGGAGGGCCCATCTAATCTTCGCACCCACTTTACTGTTCCATTCAGGGGCCTGGACGTAAATGGTAATTACAGAACGTGGGGAGTGAGCAACATTGTGCAGGCAATGAAGTACGAGGCCGATAACACTGTGAGTGAAGCGGGGACTGGGTCATGATTTTACCGGCGTACAGATCGGAAAAAAAATCCAACGCAACACAAACTTATCCATGATTGGTTCATGGGCCTGCTTTCCCAATTTTTCACATCATCCGAAAATGCATCCCCATCTGATTTCAGTGGGCCTTCATTTACGAGTCCGGGTATGCAACATTACGTGGAAAACACCGATTCGTGGCTGCCTATTGCGCCGAGCTTGGTGAATTTCGAATATGTTATTTGATTATCAATTAGGGCGGCCAGGGTGAAGGACCTACGAGATATTCTGGCGAAATGAGAGAGACGGTTGTTCTTCAGGCGATGAGTGTTCCTGCCCGACGCTGCCTCTGATTGGCGGCACCGGAACACGCCCTAAACCCAATGTTTTTGGCGCTTGCCCGAATCAGAAACTGTAGTAAGTGGCAAGATATGAGATGTGTTCGAGAAGCGAGAGACACCTGATAAGCGGAGTTAACGATTAAGCATCTACTGATGCGATCATTGAGTAGCATTGCCTTTCCAGTTTTGACCGGCTAGGGAGCCTTCCAGCAATCATCAATATGGACGGAAACACTGCGATGGTTTTCTGCTCGGTATGTTATTTGGTTTAAGGTACAATTCGTGTACGCTTTCAAAACTCGTATTGTAGCTGATTAATTTCGAAAGATTTGCGATGTTGGATTCCTATTTCAAAGCGACAAAAGAATCAAGACATCGGTTTGTGCACTGAAAAATGTATTTAAGGGTGGTCAATGGCTTGCTGGAGATGCGAATGGGAACACTTTCTCGATTATCCAAGCATCGTGCAACCCTTGAATCCTCATTTATTCCTCTTTTCTATCTCACCTCTTTTTGTTGTTTCAATATTTGATTTCCGATTTTTATGAAAAAAAAATTATTGTTAGTACTAACAGGTAAATAAAGATGTTGTCTGATATAGCTTCCTTCCTTGAAACTTCTCTCTATTGCATCTTTGTGAGTCTCACGAGAAAAGAGATGTAGCGTTGCCATTGACGATGTTACTTTCGAGTGTATCAGCTACTTGAGTAAAATCCTTATTATGTTTTGAATGAAAGAATCGACTCAATATTTCTTACGAAATAGTATCTTGAATTGTAGTCAGCAATACGAGCACTTGGTTTTCATTGGTGTGTGGATGAAATTTATGCGATAGCATCGATTACAATTCACACAATTACTCACACAATTTATAATTCATAAGCATACGAAAACGGTAGAATTAATGAAGCTGATGCACATCTTTCTTTGAGGATCTTTCTTTAAAGAAGGTGTGCCACGAATATCTGGCTAACTGATATCAGCTATCAGCCGATATCAGTCGATGTGACACATACATAACACTTTCGAATACCATAACACTTTCGAAACTTCCGTGCTATTATTAGCTGATTGCCAAGTGATCCTGAAGCGCAAGCAACGTGCTATAGAGTGTGCAAAGTGAGGAGAGCTCATCATGATCTTCAGTAGGACTTCATAGCACCGGTATTCCGGAGGAAAGTCTGACCTCGGAGTTGTTGAACCTTTGAATTCATATATTCTTCCTTTTTCGATGTTCGATAAAATCGATATTTGACAAAAACAAGAAGATCAACATTTTTTTAGTACCCAAATACTATGTGCCAACCAACTCTCATCGAAATCGGAGACATAAAATATTTTCTTGTAGAAAGGGTTCCTACACTTTTACAGGAAGCAATAGGGAGAAGCTTCAAGGAAGGAAACTAGATCAGATAACGTAAGGATCTTTATTTATCCGTTATATTTACTTTATTTTATAATTTTTTACAGCAGAAATAAAATATTGAAACAACCAAAAGAGGTGAGATACAAAACAGCGTTCAGTACGATATTTCGGAATACATCATGATTCACGGGTTGCACGATGCTTCGAGGATCCTGTAGGAGGTCCCATCAGTATCTCCAGCGAGCCAGAAGCCACCCTTAAGAAAGGAATTCACGAACTCATTTCGGGTTTTTAGAATATTTTTCAGCAGCTTCCTTATATAGGCTTTTCGCACCACCCGGAAAAACTTGGTCACCCACTAGACGAAATTAGAAATCATGTTGTTGCATCAAAAAATCATATACCAACAATAACCCTGAATAAGTATTTCAACTCACCGAGCAGAATACCATAGCGATATTGCCATCCATATTGGGGATACCTGTATTGACATAGAACGAGTTGATGCTGGAAAGTGAGGGATGGTAAAGTGTTTAGGTAACTCGTACACTACTACGGTTCGCGCAATCTTCATTTCACTTGTTCTCTGGACTGTTGTATCACCCGAATTTACGGTTAGAAAATATGTAAACGTACTACAGTTTTTGAGTCGGACAGGCACCGATAACATTGGGAATCGGGCGGGTTCCAGTGCCGCCAATCAGAGGCAGCGGTTGACAGGAACATTCATCACCTGAAATAAATTAGCCACTCCCTCTTTTCAGCATTTCTTCTCGTTCGAGTGAAGAATTATGTGTCTCCTAGAACGTCATGCAAATGTATCAACATTTCACCTAGCTCCGCGCAATAGACAGCAACGTAGCGATGCCAGCGAGCATTAGTTGTTCCGTAGATCAAGGCCCACTGAAATTGTAAAAATATGTAAAACGAAGAACACAAGCAAACTCACGAAAGTAGTAATTGACCTTTCGAAATTTATGCCTACCGAATCATGAACCAGCCAAACTCACAGTGTTGTCTTCTGGATAGTGAGTTGCCGGCGTACGTTTGCTCACACCCCACCTAGAGTATTCGCCAAATATGTCCAGCCCGCTTAAAGGGACGAATAATGATCACAGAGTTTTAGAATGAAACATTCACTTCTTCATCCCACGTATTCTGCTAGCGAGTTTACGGTCGGTAAGCGACGAACATGAGGGCACGAGGTCGGATGAGAACATTCGGATGATAACCTACTGGATAATTTAGTTCTCATCCAGTAGGATATCATCCGAATGTTCTCATCCGACCTTGTGCCAACATGAGTAATTGTGCACCAATCCGAGTGGATTGACGAATCGTTTTTTTTTTCAGACTGATAGTTCAATTCACGCAATTATTGGAAATTAATGCAAAGAAACGCAGACCGGAAAGTATAGGGCGTCCCCGTCGATCCGTCCAACTTGTTCACCGGGCACGGAGGGGAGACGCCATCGAAATTCAACAGCTCAGGATGGAGAAAGGAGCGATCGGGGAAGCACGGATCGATGCCCATCTCACGAGTGAGGTTCGTGCGAACTGAATGAGCTTGAAGACGGTTTTAGACGGTTGAAGACGGTTGAAGACGGTTACGCCAACGAAGTGTTGACGGGTTGACGCAACGAAATCGAATAGCGCATTTGCATCGATAGCGCAATGAGAGGGCGAAATCGACTCTCATTGTGCAATGAGACCTTACCGAAATCGACCGCATAATATGGTCCTCCTGATGGAAGTGGGACGCCCGATGCGACTACGGTGCAGTTGACCTCCGTTTTGACCCATCTTCGATAGGGCGTCACGCCGCAGGAGGGAAATGCGACAGTTCCGGGTGCTTGCAAGTGACAGATTCGCTTTTCATCGCTGTATGAAGTGGATACGCACTGAAATTTCAGTAAACTGTGATCCGAATTAGCTAATGTAACGTTTTCTTTCACAACTTGAATCGGATACCAGCGGATCGAGAAAGCATTCTTTCACGCACAGTAACCATGAACCAATGTTCTTGGAGATCCTGAAACATTTGTAAATTCTAATACATTCTGTCTAATATTCCCACTTGTAAGCTCTCATTGGAGTAGTTGATTGCTCTTCATGGAAGCATGTTGAATCACAGACCTACAAATATTTTTTTTCATTTGATACATCGAATTCCAACTCTCGTGTACGTCCCCAACTTGAATCCAATAAAAAGAGGTTTCCAACTTTGATCCAAGTACAGTATCGCATCCTCTGGAACCAAACTTGGACAAGCAGGAACACAACTTGGATCCTGACCTGGTCGCAACTTGGAAAATTGCCTTTAGATCCAAGTTAGGGACGCACACTAGAGAATGAACCCAACGTGACAATGATTGAGAGAAGCAAGTAGATTGATCGATTGTACATGATGGCCAAAGAGTAGTCGAGTCTGAAGAGGCACCAAGGATAAATGTGTGTAGAAGTTAGTGAGTCGAAGCGCCCCTCTGCTCTTCCTCATCTCTAACCGCGTTGTCAAGAGAATGTTGCGCATCTTCAGCTAAAAATCAGTGATCGACCGGTTGTCCTGGCGGGGAGCTAATACGAAACACACATACTGAGTGCAAAGTAATCGATTTTGCTCGTTGTTTTCGGATACTTTCGGTGGAAAGTTCTCTCTCTCTCTATGTTGCCAGAGCTCGAGAAATTCGTGCCTAAAACCCGAAAACAACTATGAGATTGACGCACCTAATATTAAATGGGGAGGGGCACGAATATCTGGTTAAGTGAGTTCTCTATGCCAGATGATGAGCACCCTATAACACTTTCGAAACTCCCATGTTTTCAATTTTTGTTTGAACTAAGATATGGCCGATTGGCTAGGTGCCAAGCGCCCCTGATCGTGCAGGCAACGAGCGAGAGAGAGAAGAGCAATGAAGAGACGGCGCATGCAAATCGGCGCGCGCCGCTCGCTTATGATAATTGAGCCAGCATTCGTGCCTTCTCTTCTTTAAGAGTGGCAGAAGTGAGCGTCGGTGTCTCTAAGTCGGCGTTGCCATGCAAATGTTGCGCATCTTCCGCTCAGAATGAGCAAGACGAGGAGTCATTCCATGGTTGGAAGAGAGGCTTTCCGTGCGTGTTCTTTGACTGTTGAAAACCTGATCAGCACAGAGACCCGAGTACACTTAAATTTCTTTTTATATTCTAATTTGATACAATAGTTGCTCAAATGATGAAGCATTTTTCGAACAAATTCTACATTTCTACAGAAAATTAAACGACGTTTAGGCGTAAAAAACATTGACATAGGAATGCTCTGAATTGGGCTCAAGGCATTCAATCTGATCTCTCTAATTCCACTATCAATCGAATGTGTTGACAGCAAACATTTTATTGCTTTCATTAAACAAGATGATGTTTTGCAGTTCGCTCTTTACGAAAGCACCCACAACCGAATCTCATGTGACAAGGTCATTACTACAAAAAATATGTTGACGACATCATGAAGACGTAGAACAGTTCGTGAAAAATGGAGAAGACGTAAGACGGTGACGAAGGAGTAGTGAGGATTGCTAATCGAGAAGATTAGTTGACCCATGGACGCACGTTGATTATTCAAATATGTTTATAAGAAAAGTACAATATTTATGTTTTTTTCTCCTGCGTGCTCGAAATTTATAACCAATTTTGTATTCAACAACTCGTCAAAACCATTTTTGAAGCAATTGGGTGAAGCTGCCGCAAACTAGATCAGACAACAGGCGTATTTTTATTTCCCAGACAGCACGTCATACAGTTCTTTGAAAATAGATGTCAAAAATTGGCTCTACAAAAAAAAGAGATGGAATAGTCTTCAGGTCAAATAATAATAGGTAATAATAATAGTCAATAGGGAATAATAGTAATAATAGTAGGAATAATAGGGAATCATAGGGGAATATTAGGGAATAAAAGGGAATAATAAGGAATAATAGGATTCAGGTAATAGGGAATAGGATGGAATAGTGTGGGTGATTCATTCACGGACCGCACGATGCTTGGCTGATCGTGTAACTGTTTCCATTAGCATCTCCGGCGAGCCAGGCTCGGCCCTTAAAAGGAATTTTGTCCTCACGAACTATCTAATTACGGAGTTTTAGTTAATTTTTTTCATTTTTCATTTGTATATTTTTTGTCATTCAAACTCTTGTAACTCTAGGAATCTTGTTTTTGTTAAAAAAAAAGATCAAACGCAAGCAATAGCCCAAAAAAAAAGTCTTTTTTTTAGCTGACCGAGCAGAAAATCATTGCTGTGTTTCCGTCCATATTAGCGATAACTGGAGCGATCACTAGCCGATTAATGCTGAAAAGTGAGCGTTTTTCGTGTTATGCAACAATAATTCAAACTTTCGCGTATGTCACTTACTACAACACCTGTCCCGGACAGGCGCCGCGTACGTTGGGAATCGGGCGTGTGCCAGTGCCGTATAGCGGCAGTGTCGAACAGGAGCACTTATCACCTGGAAGAAACAAAATTAAACGTTAAAGTTTGTTGTTGTTGTTGTTGTTGTTGTTGTTGTTGTTGTTTTAAAGTTAAAGTTATGGTGTGGGCACATAGGTGGGAAGAAACAGTTGTCTGTCGTTTCTCTCGACTGCAAAGAGAATCGAGAGACAGATGGTATAAAAGAAAGTGAAGAGCAGAACTATTGCTCACCACCGAGTTCGGCACAATACACAGCGACGTATCGATGCTTGCCAGTTGGGCCGTAATAGAAGGCCCACTGAAATGAGAATGTGATGCTTGCGAAGCTCCTGTACCAATCACGAATATGTTGGTGTAGCGAAGGACTTTTGCGAACTGTAGGACTGTGAAATCATGACCCAGTCCCCGCTCCACTCACAGTGTTATCGGCCGCGATGTACGATGCTCGCACAAGATTGCTCACTCCCCAGGTAGTGTAATCTCCATTTATGTCCAGACCCCTGAATGGAACGGTATAGTAGGTGCGAAGATTATATGGGGCCCTCCGGACAGAATTGGCCTCATAATCACTGGCCAAGTAGTAGTGATAGAAGTCTAACGGGATGGCCTTTACTAATTTTTCATCATGAAAAAAAGAAATCGAGATCATAGGAAGAATTCGTCTCTTTATTGCAATCTCACCGGTTAAATTTCTTGCTGCGTGCGATTCACAAGGAGCTAGTACATTTCTTCCAAAATTCTCTCTCACACTAACCGGAAACCTGCCCGTTCGAAAAATTCAACCATTATATGAAGTCTAACGCGGATACACGATCGTTTTAGGCAAATACACTCGCAGAAGCAACCGGAAGATCGTTTTCATGCCCTATCGTTTTCATTCAATCAATCTTGAAGAGCGCCCGAACCAAACACACAAGTAATTCAACAAGGAAAAATTTCGCGATACCAACCGGAAAATATACGCCGGTCCTGGTGATCCATCCGGTTTCGTCAGTGCACAGGGAGGCGAAACACCATCCAGCACCACCAATTCCGGATGTAGAAAGGAGCGATCGGGGTAGCACGGATCGATGCCCATCTCACGAGTGAGGTTCGTGCGGACTAAAAAATACAAAAAAAAAGTTTTTAAAAAATACATTGCACCCGTATCCTATATTTGCGATTTCCACGAAACCGTTCGACTTTTTCGAGTATCTAAGTTCGAGTATCGAGTAAGTTTCGAGTATCTAGAGATGAGACGAGGATGGATAAATTAGAAACTGTGTCCAATGAAACAGGCCGGACCCCTCCTTGAGCCATGGTTCTAGTTGCTAAGAAGGTGCTAGATGCTGAAATGCGCTTCGTAAAATAATTAACCGTTCCGCGTATTCCGATTCCTATCGTTGATTTCACATTTTGACTAGAGGGTCTCCGGCCCTAGCCTTATCGATTCCTAGAGGCACTGGAAGCAATTACTGAGAAAATGACAATTTTAGAAATAATCAATAATGCGCTAGCGAATAAAACGTTCCGCGCGCTAAACACCATAGCGTCTCCGCTGAGCATTCGAATGTTACGATACCGAAGTCGACTGCATAGAACGATCCATCCGAATTGGGCGCCGTGCTCTGGCAGTTGATCTCCGTCTTGACCCATCTTCGCTGTGGGGTCTGTGCGGTCACAGCGCAGGAGGGCAATGCGACAGTACTTGACACGTGCAAATAACAGATGCGCCTTTCGTCCTTGTACGAAGCGGCAATGCACTGAAATTGGATAATTATTGGATCATTATTGTTTTTTTAGGAATAATTTTAGGTTCTTTTTGTTGTGCTTTTCAAAGTGATTCCAAATCTTTAGCAGCTTATTCTTCAGTAACTCATATATATATAAGATTTTTGTTGTTATCGCTGGTATTTATTAGGATAAGGGTAAAGTAAGAAGATTAATACTTATGCTAGCCCATCGCATTAGTGATCCCAGTTAGCTCGAGTAAAGGCACGTTAGGTAAAGGTAAAAGGTGAAGGTGTACACACGTCAAGCTATTTTACAGTCATACGACAACGCTAGGTGGGACCCACTGGTTAGTCCAGCTGTTAGCTGCAGCTGTGCATATTAGAGCAACTTTTAACTTCGCAAGTTGAATCTGATACCTGGGCATCGTTGTAGCATTCCTTCACGCACAATAACCATACTCTAATGTTGTGGATGACTCTGAAATGCGTTCGCATAAGATAATGAGTTTTGGTCCAATAACCCACTTGTAAGCGCTCATTGGAGCAGTTGATTGGTCTTCATGGAAGCATGTTGAATCGCAGACCTACAAATATTTTTTTATTTGGTGTATTGAATGCAACAGAATCCACCGTGACAATGATTGAGAGAAGAAGGTAGATGGATGGATAGGACATGATTGAATGAAGAGGTGAGTCCGAAAAGGCAGGAAAGGAGGAAGGATTTACGAAGTTTGTGAGTCGAAGCGAGCTCTTCCTGATCTCTAATCACGTTGTCATGAGGATGTTGCGCATCTTCAGCTAAGGATCAGCGACCGAGAGAGAGATCAGTGTGATAGAAGTGATCGTCGGTGTCTCTAAGCCGGCGTTGCCATGCAAATGTACGCATCTTCTGCTTAGAATGAACAAGGGGAAGAGTCATCTCTTGGCATGAAGAGAGGCTTTCCAATTCTTTGACTGTTGAAAAGGGAAGAATGAGTGGTTGCAAAGTCCCTATTATCCTCCGAAATCCCTGCAAACCTTCGAGTGATCAGCTCGGAGACCCGAGTACACGTATGTCATGCGGAGTATCGTGGTTTAGAAAATGGGCAATGTTGATTTTCCAGTGAGGTGGAAATAATTTACCTGCGATTTATTGCAAAAATTTAAGCATGAGAAGTATTTTCAAATAGGAAAAATCTCTCTAATTTACAATCTCTTTTACTCATATTCAATTTGGTACAACAGTTTTCACGAATTTTATACGCTCATCTACTTTCTGTATTATGAGACCATTCATTTTTGTCCAAGCTCCTCGGCGCATTTCAGGTTGCTGAAAAAATGCTGCCAATTGTCGTGCCATTTAACTACAAAGATTCAAAGATTTTCCCGACAAAACGATATGAAATGTTTAAAGTCAGAGGAGGGGAAAAAGACAAAACGAACTTCTATGATAAATACGTACTTTCCGACACAATGGGTGTTCTAATCACTGAAAACCCCTTTCTTTTTTCCAACAATGATGTTTAATTGTACAATTGAAATGCAATGACGGGACTGCGATGATTCAGTGGATGTTGTAGTAAAAACTTTATCCAGCGGGTTAGGTAATTGTCAATTTACAAGGGAACAGAAAAAGATAAGAGAACGTTTTACCGCTTGAAAGGAAGAAAGGTTACGTAGTAAGAAGATCCGCTTGCTATATTCTTGGCATCAGTTGCACGATGCTTTGTGGAGTGTAAAGGAATTGCCAGTTCCATCTGTCGCAAGCCATCGTCCGCCCTTAACATTTGCACATTTACAAACTTTACACTTCACGACTTATACGACTAATTTCTGAAGTTCATGCTCAATTTTCAGATTTAACTTGCCGAACAGAAGAACATGGCCGTATTTCCGTCGAAGTTGAGGTCAACGGGTCGGATTGCTTCACGCACCACGCTGGATATTTCGAATTGGATGTAAAGTAGGGCTGTCAGGGCGAAGAATCCGTCTCTTAATTCCGCGTGCTCTCTCACCGGTCAGAGTGACGAGAGAGTACGCGGAATGAAGAGACAGATTCTTCACCCTGAGAGCCCTAATGTAAAGCTGGTCTTCTCTAGGCCTACTCATACTCATACTCACTGATCCTTCTATCAGGTGCTTTACTACAGTCGCTGGCTGGGACACACAATTTTGGACAAGTTAAAAAAAGGTAAAGGTGTATCCACGTCAAGCGATTTTACAGTCGTAAGACAACGCTAGGTCTGCATATCTTATCTATCTCATCTAATCTTGGACAATGCCCAATAGTAAAATTTTTAAAAAAATCTTTCTTCTATGTGCACACTATCTATCGTATGTGAGATGTGATCCCTCTTATGGTTCCTGGATGCGTTGTCTTACTACAGTCGCTGGTTGGGGCATGCGCCGAGCACGTTGGGCAATGGTCGCGTGCCGCCAATGGAATGCAGCGGCAGCGATTGGCAGGAGCAGGTTGTATCTCCTGTTAAAGAGGCATAAATAAAAATACAAATACAAATACAAAAACATGACATTATAAAAAATAATCACCTATTTCTGCACAGTAAACAGATACGAATCGATGCCATTTCGTGGTTAATGCACCGTATTTATATGCGAACTGGAAAAGAGTTCTTATCAAGAACAAATATTCGAATAACGTCGATGTCGTCTCGATTTTTTTCATTACAATTTTTATCTAAATAAGTATCGTGCGTTTGAAATGCTCAGCAAATTAGATGTGCTGGTTAGCGAGCCATTGATTGTCTGTGAGAGAGGAAGGGAAGAGGTAGGGGAGGGGAGGACACTTGATCTACCTCCTCCTCCCGGCCTCTTCCTCTCTCCTCCCTCCACTCAGTTCGTCAAAGGTCAACTACCTGTGGAATGGGAAATATTATAACGATAAAAAAAAGTATGAAAAAAATATTTAAAAAAAACAACAACAAAAACTCTCAGTGTTATCAGCCGAGTAAATGCCTGCTTGCGCCAGATTGCTCACGCCCCACGTATAGTACGCGCCGTCTATATCCAGGCCGCTGAAGTGCACGATATTGGCAATATATTGGCAAGAGCGGAAAATAATTCCTCTGTCATTGTTCTTATTTCCCATACTCATTGTCAGACCTCACGGGAGCGGCATCAAGCGTGCAAACGGAAAAGAATTCAGAAGTCCTGTGTAGGGAGCTCCAAAATGATTTCTGCACAATGACACTTTTCGGAATGTTTGGACATGCTTGGAAGTGACCAAAACTGATGCTAACTAATTTCATGATTTTCTCTCCATTCACATTTATAGCTCGATTTTCTCGTGACGAGCGTGATGTGATGTATGTGGCATGTTGGTCTGACCGGAAAGTATAAGCCGGCCCTGGCGATCCGTCAGCCTTAGTCAATGGACATGGAGGCGAAACACTATCCAGCACAACCAAGTCGGGATGGAGTCGGGAGCGATCGGGGAAGCACGGATCGATGCCCATCTCGCGAATCTTGTCCGTGCGAACTAAATGAGCATAATGGGCCTCTCATAACTGTGCGAATCATTGCGATAAAGTAAGACATTCCACAATGCGAAGACAAATAGACTCAAAGGCGCCAGTTCTGAACGCTATTTGCCAAATGTTACACATTGCTAGGTGCTGAAATGGCGCTAAAAGTCTTCAAGCGTAGACTTACCACACACCCCATCATCGCCGACCTTTCTAAACTCCCCTAATTCAGGAGAGCCCCCCCCCCCCCCCTCCAGTTATCCGCCTCATATGTTACCATTAATGCCGTCGCGCCTCGGGCGTAGATAAATTATTATTATTATTAAAAGCATGCGCCCGCACACACACTCACCGAAGTCAACCGCATAGAACGCTCCACCCGATGAAGCCGCCGTGCTCTGGCAGTTGACCTCCGTCTTGAACCATCTTCGTTGTGGGGTCGTGCCACAGGAAGGAAGTGCGATAGTACTGTTCATGAGCAAGTGACAAATTCGCTTTTCATCGCTGTATGAAGCGGAAACGCACTGAAATTTCAATAAAAAGTGATCCGTTTAACTATTCATTGCACAACTTGAATCTGATACCTGGGCATCTTTAAAGCACTCTGCCACGCACGACAACCATGAACGAATGTTCTTCAAGATCCTGAAATGCTAATAAATTCTTACTCGGTCTGTCTAATATTCCCACTTGTAAGCTCTCATCGTAGTAATTGATTGCTCTTCATGAAAGCATGTTGAGTCACATACCTAAACTCATGTAATTTGTCACGTTGGAAGGAACTTACAGTACCGCTCAAAAGTATGGCCCTAAAATTCAAACCCTCATAACTTTCTTTAAAATTTAGCTAGAGACCCACGGTTTGGAGTGTTCGGAAGAGCATTGTTAGGGGAACAACCACATACTGTGTTAGTGTGTGGGATCCCACAAACTCATTCGCAGCTATTCCTTTCGTGAGGGGTGGTCGGAAATATTTTATTAAGCCTCTACGGAATTTTTATATGAACTCCCACTTCTTGTGTAAATAGTGTAACCATTGGTGAGTACGATGCACTATGGGAGCCGTTGAACGCTTTTCGCAAAGAGCCGGGATATTGATTTTCCCGCACCCATGAAACAAGTTCAAAACGTCATAACTTCGGTACCAATAAAGCAACAGGTCTCAATTTTGGTAGGTAACATCAGTAAGTGTTGGAGGAACATCCTGCCAAGTTTGAACCATATCGGCCACGTGTGGCGAAAATTCAAAAAAATTCTGAATTGAATTTTCACAGACTTGAAAATTGCCTTTCCCATGGTGCGAAAAATCTGAAATTTCGCACCAACACGAAGAATCTATTAGCGAATGTGTGTACGAAATTTCAAAATAAGAGCTTCGATTTGACGTATTTTAGGACATCATATCCTGGGAGGTGCGATAGCGGAAATCTTCAAATCTTTCAGATGTGGTTTATTCGAAGATGTCGAATATGGTGAAATTCTCTCCGTAATTAACGTAAAGTGTTTTCAGAAGACACAAAATTATCATTTGAAGAAAAAAGAGTCGATAAGAGCACGATTCTTCACTATTCTTCAATAGGGAAATTGGGCTTGCGCGGCATTTTAGCAAGTCGGATACCTTTGATTATGACATCCTAAAATGCGTCAAATCGAAGCTCTCATTTTGAAATTTCGTACACACATTCACTAATAGATTCTTCGTGTTGGTGCGAAATTTCAGATTTTTCGCAATATGGGAATGGCAATTTTCAAGTCTGTGAAAATTCAATTCAGAATTTTTTTGAATTTTCGCCACACGTGGCCGATATGGTTCAAACTTGGCAGGATGTTCCTCCAACACTTACTGCTGTTACCTACCAAAATTGAGACCTGTTGCTTTATTGGTACCGAAGTTATGACGTTTTGAACTTGTTTCATGGGTGCGGGAAAATCAATATCCCGGCTCTTTGCGAAAAGCGTTCAACGGCTCCCATAGTGCATCGTACTCACCAATGGTTACACTATTTACACAAGAAGTGGGAGTTCATATAAAAATTCCGTAGAGGCTTAATAAAATATTTCCGACCACCCCTCACGAAAGGAATAGCTGCGAATGAGTTTGTGGGATCCCACACACTAACACAGTATGTGGTTGTTCCCCTAACAATGCTCTTCCGAACACTCCAAACCGTGGGTCTCTAGCTAAATTTTAAAGAAAGTTATGAGGGTTTGAATTTTAGGGCCATACTTTTGAGCGGTACTGTACCAGGGCTATAAATAAGATGAGAAAGAAGATTGATAGGATGGACATAGTTAGAGGGGAAGTAAAATCATCGGAAAGGGAAGAAACTGAATAGGTCCTATCCGTCCTTGTCCCCCTGCCTGCGTTGCCATGCATATGATGCGTCTCTTTCACTCATTGTCAGTAAGGTCCTCTGAGAGATCCAGCTACATTCTCCACTTGCTGTGAGACGGTTGGAAAGAGATGATTCTTTCTTCAAAACCTCCACCTCCCGTCTCTCTGATTGGTGGGAGGAGTCGGCTGCAGAGCCATCCTTATTTTATTAGCCACCAAAAAGTGAGTAATCGTTATATGCTTGTCTCGTAGCAAGAACAAGGCTGTATCCGGATCTTCTGAAATATCATCGGTAACAATGGAAAAAGAGGAGCCGCTTCCCGGCATTTACATCGACATACTTGACTTGAACAGAAAAGCTAGAAGGAGGAGTGCACAGTGCTGTAGCAAGATGCGCCCAATCAAGGATTGTGTTTCACTATTCGCCTTGTTCATTGTGAGTTTTTTTCCTTTTTTTTAAAATTCCTCACATTTTGCACACTCTCTCGCCCGGTCGAGTGACGAGATAGTGTGCGAAATGAAGAGACGGAGGCTCATATTTCGAGCTATAGTTGCCATAACATTTCAGCACGCGCCGTTTTCAATTCGCCGCGGTAGACTTCATCATCACCGGAGACGCAGCGAAGTTGTTCTGCACGGTATTTTTTTCTGCTTACAGTGCGCAATACGGGCAGCCATCATTCCATATGATCAGTCGATCGCCGGGGAAGTGTGTGAAACGAAGGTACAGTATGGACCCGTATTGTGCACTCTATTTCGATCCTAATTTCGAGCGTCCGTCATTCCCATCTTATCAGAGCCCCTGAAAGAATTTTAAAAAAATTTGCAGAGTGGTAACTGGATGGCTGGAGATTAGGGTTCGCTTTTTCAGGTCACTCCGCCTATTCAGGCGACTAACCCGGCCGAATCCACCTGATCAGGTGGAATGAGTTTTCGAGGAATCATTTTGTGTCGCCTGATCTGTTTCGATGATTGAGTTAATATTTTTTGGCCGCCTGAAACTATCGAATATCTCTCTGTTAGGATTGTATGTAAATTGAAATATATTTTCTATTCGATCGATTCACCACTCATTCTCTGAAGTGGGGAGAGAACTTGGCGGCCTATTATTTTCAGGCGACACAAAATTATTTCTCCCTCATTCCATTCCGACCTGTAGGTGAGTTCGGCGAGGGGAAAAAATGATTCAGGTCACCTATTCACCGCCTAAAAAAGTGAACCCTACTGGAGATGTGGACACCGGCCAATTCTACCGAAACGACAGTGGAGTCTGTGCTTGAAAGATATCAAGGCGAATAAAGTGTTACTAATAATATCATTTTAATAATGATAAAATAATTTCTTGTTGCTTTCACTATGAGTCCACCCCGGATACAATCCTGAATACTGAGTAAGAATGTATCTTGAATTAATTCGAGGTGCTGTATAACGAAAGACACTTGGATTTTTGGGAAAAGAGTATAGAGGAAGTATCTTGCCTGAAACATTCCCCAAGGCTTTTTGTAGAAATGGCTTTGTCAGAAACGGACTCTTCATTGATCACACTCTCCGACCTGATAGAGAAGGGAGAGCTCATCCTTAGAGAAAGATGCACAACCAGAAAAGGGATCAACGAGCTCATCCTGAGCGAAAGATGCGCACCATCTTCATAGCAACTCGGTTACCAAATGCGGAAGCATACATCTTGCCTGACTCATTTCTGCCTGTCGAATATTTTCATTTCAAATTGTGCTCTCAATATGTCCGGTCTCTCTACATGGATGTTGATTGCAATCTTGGTCATGGTAAGTGTTAAAATTATGCACAATACTGGTCGCGGTCTCTTCACACACTCTCTTGAGTAGCAAGTATGTCAAATAAAAAGACGGTGACTTGTATTGTGCACTCTAGTATGTGTGCTCATGTCTGAAACGTTTACGCATGATTTATCAATTCAGGGTTGCGAATCAACATGCTTTCATGAGGAACAATCCACAACTCCGATGATAGCACTTAGGTAGAGTTTTCAAAACAATTGTTATTTTTTATATTTCATTTTCAGAATTCTCAATAACATTGGGTCATGGCTGTTGTGTGTGAAGGAGTGCTTCAACAACGCCCAGGTCTGTCTATAGCTTTTCTTCAAAATATAATGAATATTAATTATTTGAACAATCAGCAACCTTTACAAAATATCAAATGTTTTACGGATTTGTGCTTGGAAAGACTTGCTATTTGATTATGATTAGTCCCGAAATTCATTTGCGTTGTGGAAAATGGTAAATATCTCAGTGCGTTTCCGTCGCGTACAGCGACCGGCTGCGCGTGTGCCACTTGCACAAGAATGTCGGGTTGTCTGCATGCAATGTTGTGCCCTTTCGGCGATGGGTCAAGACTGAAGTGAATTGCCAGGTTAGGAAAAACAGTGTCTAATCATCGTTTTGATATAATGTATGCTCGCTTACAGAGGAAGAAAGTATATCTTTCCAGGCCTCGGCTCAAGCGTCGACAGCCGCCTTCTATGCGGTCGATTTCGGTAGGCCCTTCTTTTCGATGAATTTTAGAAATCCCCCTGTAAAATTAAGATATGAAACTATGAAGACGATGAATCGGGGTGATTAATCATGTTTAGAATCATGATGGCGGATACGCCTCTAGCTTGGATCCGCAACCAGTCCTTGACAGGCATCCTTATTTCAGTCCGTAGGGATCCCTCATTGGAGATGGGCATCGATCCGTGCTTCCCCGATCGCTCCTTTATCCATCCCGAATTGGTTGTTCTCGATGGCGTATCACCGCCCTGTCCACTAACGAAAGCGTACGGATCGCCAGGACCGGCGTATACTTTCCGGCGAGTTCTTCAAGCCAATCTGCTTCACGTCCCAGTTTGAGAAACAACTGACGCCTGACATATCTTCAATGCCCTTTCCCCAAAAGCTCGCCTGAGCCTGAATACCACCTGTTGTACATATACCGCCCCTAACGCAAATTGTCTCGTGTGGTGAATAAAAGTATAAGTATAAGTATAATGTCGGCTTTGAGTGATTTTGAACCTGCTTGGGAAAACAGAAGAGAAAGTTACCACGCGCGATAATATTTCACTTCAGCGGCCTGGACATAGACGGAGCGTACTATACTTGGGGCGTGAGCAATCTTGTTCAAGCGGGCATCTACGCGGCTGATAACACTGTGAGAATTATTTAACAGTTTATGATTTCTCAGGACTTTCGTATTCTCCTTTTTATTGAAATGGCTCGCATACTTTTTTCAGTTCGCATTTAAATACGGTGCATCAACCTCGTTATGGCATCGATTCGTATCTGTTTACTGTGCTGAAATAGGTGATTATTTTTCTATCATTTCATGTTTTTGTATTTATATTTTTAGATAAATTAACAATTTGAGTGTTTCAAATTACAGATATTTTATCAAAAAATATTTTTAAATGCCTCTTTAATAGGAGATACAACCTGCTCCTGCCCATCGCTGCCTCTGCATCCCAATGGCGGAACACAGCCACTTCAAAATATTGTCGGCTCCTGTCCCAGTCAGCGGCTATAGTAAGTCACCAAATACAGGGAACCATGTCCACTGTCAGTATGAGTAGGGCTAGGCTTTGTTTCGAGATGGCCAGATTTTTATCCAATTCGAAAACAATTCCAGCGTGATGCGTGAAGCACTCGCCCCCGTTGACTTCGACGGCAACACGGCAATCTTCTTCTGCTCGGTAAGCTAAATCTCAAATTGTGCGCCAGCTTCAGCTATTTGTCGTGAAAAAAATGAGCATATGCCGTTGTCTTGCCGAAATTTTAGACTTGGTAAAAATTGTTAAAATGTGCAATGTTAAGGGTGGACGATGGCTTGCGGCAGATGGCGCTGGGAACTCATTCACCCTCGAGAGAGCATCGTGCATCTGAAACCAAGAATATAACAAACGGATCTTCTTAACAAGTATCCTTACGCAATCTTCCTTCCTTTACTCACAATCCCACCAATTATTACCTGATAAATAACTGTTCATTGAATCCACTAATCCTCACAGTCGTTTCAATGCATGGGTACGAGAATACAATTAAACATAATTGTTGGAAAAAAAGAGAAGTGGATTCAGTGGTTAGAACACTCGTTGTGTCGGAAGGTGCTTATATTTAGTTTGAAACTCCCTTAGCCTCCATTGTTTTTCGTCTACTTCTTTTGTATCTTTTATTCATTTCTAGGAAAAGCCTCCGAGAGACCCACGAGAAACCGGAGGGACCTGGATCAGAAAAATATGTAACAGATTTTCATGATCGCTTTGCTATGATAATGATTCCAAGAGTTCGCCGTAATCTAAACGTAAGAAAGAGGAAGATTTACTGAAGAGAATGAATCGGAAAGGAGAGGCGAAGTCGACGTTTGCTGTGTTGGACGTAGCCCTGTGTCTCGATCTACGTTGTCATACGGTTGTTGCGGAGCTTCTGCTCAGAAAGGAAAGGATCGGCACTCTATTGTTTTCTTGACGACTAGTGGGCAGAGATCGGAGTCGGTGCGAATCCTTGTGAGCCTCCGAAAACAAAGAGACAAATGAGTAATAGTTCATCTCATAGAAAGAAGAAGAGCGTATGCCGATCTCCTTAAACAACAACGGTAACATGGGAAAAGAGGAGCCGCTTCCCGGCAACTAACGAGATACTCGACTTGAACAGAAAAGTTAGAAGGAGAGCGCAGTGCTGTCACTACCAAGATGCTCTCAATCAAGGAATGTGTGGCACTATTCGCCTTGTTCATTGTGAGTTCCATCTCGATTTTCCCCGAACTTCATAATTAGGCATTATTAATTCAACTGACCGATTCAACCTGCTTCTAAGTATCCTCTAAACTGCTATCTCATTAGTACTAAGTCTTTTCAATTTTCATCTCTTCAGACGTGCGATTCAAGCTGCTTCAATGAAGAGGCTGCTTCAACAACGACCATGAGAGCTTACCAGTAATAAAAAACAATTTTCTTTTTATTTTCTATATTTTTCAATTTCAGGATATCTACGCAACCATCGAGTAGAATGTGCATGAATTTATGCAATCAAGATCCGCAAGTTAGTCACCTAAGAATTGAACAAAATCATGACGTGTGAGGCACATATATTGGCCTTTACTTTTCTGTGTGGTTTTCAGTAGTCCTTCAGGTCCCTCACAAGATAGACAAAATAATTAGATTCTTCACCTCTACACCCTGATTCGTGACAGATTTAATCGATTTACATTTATTTTCTCCCATTTTCAGTGCATTTCCTTCGCCTACAGCGATACGAAGCGTCAGTGTCACTTTCACATGGAAAGTACGATCGTCTTTCCATCCTGCGGCGTTGTTCCATTTCGGCGATTTGTGCGGACTGAGGACAACTGTGTGGCGGCGCCCTCGACCAAATCTCTCGTCAATTACGGTTGATACTTTATTACTTTCATAATTTCATACTTTAATGTAAATATTTTATATCAATATTTTAAAAATTCAATACTTTCATAAATAACTACGGCTAGTATGTTTTTCTGGGGTGTATCGTTTTAGAACGCACCATTAAGAATTGGGAAATTTTATAAACATCGATGCGTTGATTACGGAAGTGTCCTACACCTTTCTGAAGCTCTAATATGAGATTTAATCAACCAAGTTCTGAAACGTGGCTTTAAAATTAAATGCTGGAATTCAAATATATTTCTCAGTTCGCACAAACCTCACAAGAGAGCACGGTCTCGATCCCTGCTATGCCGATCGCACATTCCTCCATTCGGACTTGGCGAATCTTAGCCCCAGTGACGCGGCTGGACCATCCCCGTGTCCTATTCGAAGACTCGACGGCTCCGAGGGTCCAGTGCTCTATTTACGGCAAGTCAACTACGTCTGCGTTTAACTAGTATACATTGTTGGTGCGAAACCATCCTTGTGCGCTTCCGAAAACAAAAAGAAAAATGATTAATCGTTGTATGCACAATTTGGAGTAAGAGAAAGGGTGTATTCGGATCTCCTGAAACAAGTGCCGCTTTCCGGAGGGAAACTTTAGTTAGGCTTGTTTTTCTTATTTTTAGCACGCTGGATTGTAATGGACAGTATACCTCGTTCGGCACAAATATTGACATGCGCTACTACGATGTGGAAAATTATGTGAGCTACGGTTAATACTTTCATACTTTATTTCGTAAATTCTATAAAAATTACTTTAATTCTTTAATGCTTTAATACTTTTTATTTTATTTTTTATTAATTTAATATTTTGATATTTCAGTGGAAGATTTACCATTACACAAATGGGCCCATCACTAAGGTACGATCTTGCGCCGTCGCTGCGGCTTGCGCGGAAATAGGTTTGAAAACTTATCTACATTACTTAGTCCAAGGTATTTACTTTTTTTTTACAGTATTTTAAATATTTATTCATGGGTAGATTTGCTCAATGGTATTACGAAAGGTTTGCATCTCTCCACTCGAGCGATACAGTATCAAATGAAGAAAACTATTCAGGAGATTCATGCCCCTGCCCACCTCTCGCCGCTCATCCTTCGACGCCCGGAACGCCACCAACTCCGAACGTCAAAAACGCCTGCCCCACCAAGCAACTCGTGTGAGAATACATTTTCGCTTACACAAAGTAGATGTGGAATACTTCAGCTACATTCAACAAGCTTCATTTATTTATTTTCATATTTGTTTATTTTTAACTTATTTATATATTTTCTTTATTTTCTTTGCAAACAAACATAACATCAACTATGATGGCAATTACACAGCTCCCTCTCCTACCACATTATCAGAAGTTTTTGCTGAAAAAGTCAATTGAAAAAGCCAAACCAGGTGGGAGGTTGTGCATACAAACGTGTAATATTTCAGCACGCGCCGTTTTCAATTCGCCGCGGTAGACTACAGCATCAACGGTGACGCAGCGAAGCTGTTCTGCGCGGTATATTTTGTTTGATTTCTTTTTTTTCATCTCTTTTTTCATACTTATCAACAAAATTATGTTCGATATTATGACCGAAAAAGAGTGTGCAATACAGTCTCCTCATCTCACATGATCTCTCACCTCCCAATCGGTCGAGACTGTGTGTGAAGAAGCGGCGGCATGTATCGTATTATGCATTTGTTTTCGGATGCCATTTCGAGAGACTCTAATGTTATTAAAAAATTGTGTGATCTGAAGAGATGGCGATGATAATTTCGAGTTTTCTCCCTGACAATTTCGAAAAAAAAATATAAGCTTTTTTTGCAGAGTGGTAAATGGATGGCGGGAGATGTGAATACCGGCCAATTCCATCGCATCGACAGCGGAATTTGTGCTTGAATACGAACAGAAATTAATCTTGGATAAATCGCCATCTCATAAACATCCCGATAAATCACAATTCACTTCAAATTGTAATCTATTTCAAATCGAATACGTATGATTCAATACTATACATAAGTTTCTGAACACCGATATGTATTAGGTTGATTCATAAGTTTCTTAAAACCTTAATTCTGAATGTATTTCTCTTGTTTTGAATCACACCAAACTGCCCTTAAAATGGGAACTAGGCATGGGTACGGGGCATATAGCCATACATTTAAATTGCATCACAGATGCTTAGTATTTAAGAAAAAAATCGGAAAGAAAAATAATCGAAAACAGCAATTTGGCTATGTCTATTCACATCGCATTATTTTCCAATCAAATGATCCCTGACCTCTCACAAATTTGAGAAGGATTGGGGAAAGGTTACTGGTTGGCCAATTTTTTGAGTCGAGATGAGTGGGCACTGTAAAATATTGTATTGTATTGACGATTCCCCCTAATTCCCCTTGTCTCAACCAACGCCTCAACAGTTTGTTTATCCACACGCTGTAATCCAACATGTAAGGGAGAGTAAAATTTAATTAAGAGGAAGAAAAGGTAAAAGACAATCGAAAATGGCGTTAGCTGACGTAGCCCTGTGTCTAGATCTACGTTGTTATACGGTTGTTGCGGAGCTTCTGATCAGAAAGCAAGGCATCGCTTGGAAAGGATCGGCACTCTATTGTTTTCTTGACGACTAGTGAGCAGAGGTCGGACTCGGTGCCTTTTGAACTTCCGAAAACAAAGAGACAAATGAGCAATCGCTGTAGCTCATAGAAAGAAGAAGAGCGTATGCCGATCTCCTGAAACTTCTTGCGCATCAGTAACAAGAGCTTTCCCGAAACGTAGAGGCCGACTTGATTTGAACCAGTCAGAAAGGATGCGCTGTCACTGGAAGTACGCGAAATGTTCTTTCTCGGTCGCTGATCCTTAGTTGAAGATGCGCAACATTCTCTTGACAACGCGGTCAGTGATCAGGAAGGGTTCGACTCACTAAATTCTTAACTCCTTTCCCCTTTGCTGCCTCTTCAGGCTCGACTACTCTTTGGCCATCATTTCCAATCCATCCATCTACTTTCCGTCACTAGAAGTGCCTAAGATGAGCTCAATCAAGGAATGTGTGGCACTGTTCACCTTGTTCATAGTACGTTCCTGTTTGATTAAGTCCTGATTAAACATAAATCGATATTTTAAATTTAGCTTTCCGATTCAACCTGCTTCATCGAAGAGCAATCGACCACGGTGATGAGAGCGTACCAGTGATTGAATAATGCTAATCTAATACTAATGGCACAAATTAGTACTATTAGTTAGCTAATAGTACTAAGTAGTACAAAGCATATAGTACAAATTAATACTCGGTACTCTTAATGATAAGTAGATCTTTCTGATCGTACTTTTTTAATATTCACATTCAGAATACTGACTGGGGTGGAATCATAAGGTGCCAGATATATTGCCAAGATGACCCAAAGGTTAGTTTGTTTTTTTCCGAAACTATGTCATCTACTCATTTTCAGTGCGTCACTGTTTCCTACAGTGACACGAAGCGAATTTGTCATCTGCAAGTTCCCACCTACTATTCGACCTGCAATCCCGTTCCCTACCGGAGATGGGTGAAAACCGAGCAGAATTGCATCGGCACTAGCAGCCATCCTGGCACATATCGTATGGTTTTTCTTATGAGTCTTCATTGCAAAAATAATGAAAAGAAATATTACAACCCATTCAGTTCGCACGGACCGCTTTCGCGATCATGGAGAGGATCCGTGCTTTCCCGATCCGTCAATTCTCCATCCGGATTTGGTAAACCTCGACGACCTATCCGCACCGCCGTGCCCAGCGCGGAAACTTGACGGCTCTCAGGGACCGGTTCTGCACTTCAGGCAAGCATTTTTCTCGTAACCATTGTGAATCCATTGCCGGAAGCTAGGCTCTGCGTTTGGACCAGAATTTTATCAAAGCTTTTTTTTGTACATCCATATATTTTTATTTCCCCACCATTCAGAGCCGTTCTTGCGTAAACCAAGAACAGAAAAGTTACCGAGACAATTTATATCATCATACTCCTTCATAAAGGAGAGAGTCTGGGTGTTTGTACGCTATTGCGAAAATCACGTAGGCAGGTCACGAATCTGTAAACAGGGTCAAACGTATCGCGCGCTTTCTACTGAGTGGAGAAATGAATGGAGAATCAGCCGATGGTTTGAAATAAAAAAACGTTTCAGGGCACTTGACGGCAATGGCTCATACAGTTCATTCGGGAACAGCAAAGAAGCTCAGACATATTTGTCCACCACATATAATGCGGTAATTTCTCTCGTAATTTCGCTTTTTGTTTAGCAAACTGTGATATGTTTCAGTACATGTTGCGCTATTACAAGGATCCGACAACGACAACGTACTTTCCAAATTGGATGCTTTCCGCAACTTGCGCCGAAGAAGGTTCAACTCCTCAATTTAAGAATTACTTTTTATAATTAGAGTATTCCTGAATTTTCCGTGTGTTGAATGTTGAAATGCAGTGAAAGTAGTTCAATTTTCTGATTCTTTCCACTCAATTTCGCACGCGGTTGCATGGAATACCAAGACGTTCATTGTCAGACTCAGAAAAAAATGAGACCGAAAACCATGGCAGGCGACCAGTGTCCGTGCGGTCCCCTTCCCCTACATCCAACCATCGTCGGCACTCGGCCGACGGTCAATGTGATCGGTGCTTGCCCGAGCCCGCTGCGACTGCAGTGAGTGATTCCCCAACATGATATCAATAGGGAATCTTTTCAAGGAGATACTGGGAAGGCTCCTCAGTAATGAGACAAAGGAGTGGCGTGCTGAAAACATGTAGAATTATGGGATCAGTTCGTGTTGAAGGGTCCCTTGATAGTGGAAGGGTCCCAAATATATAGAAGGGGTTCCGCCCCATCCAACCATCGTCGGTACTCGGCCCACAGTCAATGTGGTCGGCGCCTGTCCGAGCCCGTTGAAACTATTGTGAGTTATATAGATGAACAAGTCGTAAGTCCTCATCTTGTCTACGAGCTCATCTAGTCAACAACAATCGATAGTGGGTGAAAAAATAAACAATATAACCCTGCTTTATTAATTCACGGTTTTGTCCAATGCGATCGGCGCCTGCCCGAGCCCGCTGCGGCTGCACTGAGTGTCTATTCCATTTCCGACAGCCCTTGTGCATGACGAATTCCCCTTTAAGAATATTTAACGTTCCTGCAAGTATAACCGGAGGGCATGATTGAAATATTTAGATAACATTTACTGGTGAGAAACGATAAAAAAAATTTCGCCACGTTTTCAGTATCTCATTCTGCAATGCTCTGCGATCGAAACTACTTCTTGCCTGTACAGAGTGGCAAAATATCCATATTTGGAAACAAGATTTCGTCAGAAAATACCAATATTTTCTATTTTTTTGCAGCACGACGCCGGTCCGATGGACGACGGACTACGTGATCGACGGGGCGACCGCCCGGCTGTTCTGCGCGGTAAGGATTGCAAGTTCGGAAACGGGATTACCGATTCGTCTCGTGCTTAGGGGCTCGGTTAGGTACAAGAAAATAAACGCGCGGTGAGAGACATTTTTTTCGCGAGACTTCATGCTTTTATCATTAATATGTTACTTATCGATACTACATGCATTCACAAACACAACAAGATTTCAGGCGGGAAGCTGGATGGCGGGGACGAACGACCCGGGCAGTTTCATGCTCGTTTACAGTGGAGTATGCGCTGCATGAGCAAAAAAAAGAATGATTCTTGCCCCTTCATAAATGATATTGTGCCCATTACACTACATACTGACTAATATTACGTTACCCGTTTTATGCTCGTGTACAGTGGAGTGTGCGTCGCTTGACTTGCATCCATTCTCGGGATTGCTAAATCATTTTTCCACTCTTCCAATGATTCAATGATAAAATGTGTATTTCGTTCGACAGCTATTGAAAAAATATGTTTCGCTTTTGGGAAAAATGAGAAGCAGGATCGCTCCCAGCGAGCGTGCATGTCCGTATGGGATGGCTTGGCAAGAAATGGTCTATTCATTTTACACACTCTCTCATTGATCAGAGAGGCGAGAGAGTATGCGAAATGAGGAGAGTCATTTTTTGCGAAGCCATCCCTACATGTGCGCTGATCTCTTGAAGAGCCCCTCCTGAATGGCAAAGAAGCGAAGCGCTTAGCAACATCGCGTGGCAGTGCCCGCGAATGACTAAAGAAACAAAAGAAAGAAATGTACGCGGATCTTTGCGATATAATTTTTTATTATTTTTTCATCTGGCAAATGATTTTTCGTGATCCTTTTTTTGAGCGAATTTTCAACAATCGCAGATTTGAGAAAAACAACAAAATTTACGGCGATTTAGATCAGTTTTGTCGGCTACAATGTAGCCACTGCTACGTGCCACAGAGATGCGCTAAAAAGATAGCTAGTGAGCGCTTTCCTTAACAACATCTCTCAGATACGTGAAACGAAGGAAGACATCAGCAAACGATTAGTTGGCTTGAGCACCGGCGTTGCGTGCTCTGGCCTACATCTGATATGCTTTCTCCCGGAGCATTGCTGTTATTCAGCTGCATGATTTCGACGGTTTTCTTCACTCTCTGGTCACTAGATCTCTGTTCTCTCTTAATTTTTAACTTTTTTTCCAAGCATCTCAACTCGATGTTCTGTCCAAAAAATACGCATTTACATATATTTTTTAAAACATTTTTTTCAGGTTTGCCAATCAGCAGTCTGCTTCTATGAGGAACAATCTACCACGCCCATGAGAGCATACAAGTTTGAAAAACTCCTTTTGCTCCATAACTTTTTTTATAATTTTCAGTGTAACAACAATGGAATCGAACAGGTTGTGCATTTCTGAATGCTCGAAAGATCCAATGGTTCGTGATCACTTTATTTTTCACGTGGCGGCGACAAGAACAAAAGAAATTACAGAAAAAATAAAATAAAAATTTATTTTTTAAATTTTTTTATTCTAAATTGCAAATTTATCTATTTTCAGTGCATATCTTGCTCCTACAGCGATGCTAAACGCCAGTGTCACTTTCAAACCCCTACCACATTCGCCTTTCCATCCTGCGGTATTGTACCGTATCGGCGATTTGTGAGGACGGAAGAAAATTGCGTGGAAAATTCCTTGGCCCCATCTCTAGTTACTTATGGTCAGGTATTTTCTGAAAAAAACACCTTCAAACCCGCTCAGTTCGCACAAATCTGTCAAGGGAGATGGGCATTGACCCCTGCTATTCGGATAGCTCCTTTCTCCATCCAGAATTGGTGAACCTCACTGGTGACATTACCGGAGCTTCCCCTTGTCCTATTCGAAAACTCGACGGTTCCCAGGGACCAGTGCTCTATTTACGGCGAGTTTCTTTTCTTTACCTGTAATGAAGCTTCGTTATGCTCTTTCAAGTTCATTCATAAAAGTTTTCTCAAAAATTTTAAATTGGTTCATGACACAGCTAGAATTTTGTAGTGCAGAGATCATTGACCCCTAATATTTTCAGTTAAAAATGTTTCACTTCCAAAATATAGTCGATAAATAATAATTGCGTACCGACAGCCCATCCATTCCAGAACATGAACAGCACGTAGAGGCCGATGATGCCGAATTCGACGACACGAGCATACTCGAGCACCTAAAATTATTAATTTATTAATTTAATTAATTATTGTAATTTTAAAAAAAAGTAAAGCTATGCCGTTGTTCGATGCGCACAAAATTCTGCAGGAATTAGAGCCATGCAAGTTATTATTTCGACTATTATTTGATATTTATATAAATTATAAAACTGACATTCGGCTCCACAAGCGTGGGTGTCTATGATCGGGCGTGGTAGATGAGGAACACTGTGATCATTCCGGACTGGAATTATTATTTTTAGAATAATAAAAATGGTAAAACTCATTTTTCTCATGCGCTTCACGTGCTGATCTAGTCAGCGATTACATGAGCTCTTTGAAAACACTTTTGCACATCATTGCTGTGGAAGTTCGAGGATTGCAACATCTCTTCATAGCATACACACTCTCGTCAGTTAGAGCACGAGGGATGAAGGGACGCATAGTTCTCGTAACACTTTCGACTTCCTTTGGTGGCGATGATTCACGGATGATCAGGGTCGATGGGGGAAAGCAATGAGTCAACTGCCACCATCGAATCAAGATGAGGATGAATCAATAGATATGGGCAACCTTGAAATATGATAATTTTGATTTTTTCAGGACACAAAAAAGAATTCAACAAATGAAATCGTGCAAATATTCGAAAAAATAATCATTCATGAAAGGGTGAAGGAACGTGCATTTACAATAGGGTTGTAAAATTCAAGCGAACCCGACGTTCGGAATTCCGACAATATTTCTTAGAGATTTGGCTTGGTCGGAATCGGAATTCGGTCGGTCGGCTTGCTTTCGAGAGTGAAAAGTCGGAACAGAAGTCGGTTCTCGGGTGGCTCGAATTCCGACTTGTTCCGACTGTTCCGACTTGTTCCGACCCTTCTCTCTTTCAGGGAAGGGAAGAGAGATAATTGATCTACCTATCCAGAGGGGAGGGAGAACAATGCCCTTCCTCATGCAAATCGATCGAGTCTCTTCCCTTCCCCGTGAGAGAGAAGGGTCGGAACAGTCGGAACAAGTCGGAATTCGAGCCTCCCGAGGACCGACTCCCGTTCCGACTTTTCCCTCTCGAAGTCAAGCCGACCGACCGACTCTCCCCTATTTTCGGATGGACCGACTATTTCAGCTTGGTCGGTTCTCAGAGTCGGAATTCCGACTGGCTCGACCCGATTTCACCAACTCTAATTTACAACATTCTAACCCCCCCTGTACCAAATTCCATGAATTTGCTACTCAAATACATTCATTCACTCATAATCAATCAATATCATTAATTACAATCATTATTGTAATCAAGTCATTTCCCAATACACCTTGTACGCTACCGTACCACACCGCGAGTGTGGTCGTCCCATGCCGTTGTGTGTGTGTGCGGTGCGGCATGCCCTTCTGCCCTTTCTCTCCTTATCCCCTCTGGCGCCCTTACCATCTCTCACCCTCTGGCGTCTCTCGCCTTCACACACACTCTGATTCACGAGGCGCGCGGGAGGTGTGTGCGCGCTCACTCCCTCCTCCGCCCCGCCCCCTCTCCCTCGCGAGTGGTCACTTGAGTCTCAAAGGCACCCAGAACGCTGCGGTTCGCTCTCTCCAGTCATCATAAGGGAAGAGCTAACTCACTTGCTCTCTCCCTTCTTCTCATAAGCCAACGTGGCTTCAATCATCATCACACTTCCTTCCATTCACTACGATAAGTCAACACGACTTCAATTCATTCATCCTCTCACTTCTCCATCTAAGGAGACTTCATTCATCCATCCGACCAGTGATCATTCACTTCATTCCCCTCACCACCCCTATTTCATCATAGACTTCACCTCATTTCCTGTAAAGTACGATTAGTAAATAATATTTATTAATTGCTCTTTTGCCTTTCACACCGCGATACCCAACAAGGTTCTATCCACACGGGGTAGAATCTTGTACACCCCCTTTGTTCTCTCAGGAACAGGGTGAAGAACAACAAGTTTTGAATTTTCCCGCCAGACGGTAATCGAACCGCAAACAGGATATAAAATGTTTCTGAAACTTATCCCAATTTCGACTGTTCAGGCACATTCAGAATGAGAATCGGGATCAGTTTCAGTAATATTTCCTATTTCATGTTTGCAGTTCGACTACAACTCTTTTATGTCGGAGTAGAACGCTGTACCTTGAAACAGCGTTTTTCAAGATATCGCTTTTACGGTTCCTTATTGGAACGTTGTTTTCAGAAACTTTCCAATAAATATATTTTAGTTCTTCATTCTTCACTTTTTTCCGGAGAAGTCCCTTTGATTGTTCGCTTATTGGAATTCCTGAAAGTCATCAAGGGAACCCTAGTCGCTTCCCATACTTTATTTACGCCATCCTTCCCACTTTGATATGAATAGAGGAAATTCAGACGTTTCACGATAACAATAACACCAAATAATGAAATTTTTGATAAAGTCTTGCATAAAAATAATGAGCTTCCAGATAGAACAAGATTTCATTACGTCCGATTTATTAGTACAAGTATGTCAGCAGTAGATGGAGTCAGAGGGTCAGGTGCGAGTACGGTATTGGATTTGGGGTTAGCGGATTGGGGTACGGAATCAGCGAACATTCTTGCTATTTTATCAGCTGCTCACTCTTTGACGATTCTACAATTGTCCCATTCATTTCTTCCACTCATTCACACAACTCACTTTCTCAAGTCGTATCCGTGCACCTTCTTGAATTGCTTGCAGACTTTTGTGCTGATAATTGACGGCTTCCTCGCGTACTCCCTCTTGATCACGTCGATAAGGTCCTGTCCTGCCTGCAATACAACATTTTTTTGTTTTTGTTTTTGTTTTTGTTTTGTTAGTATTCAACTTACAGGAACTCTCTCCAACTTCTCAAAGGTCGTGTCCCCGTCGACCCATTCGATCCCAATCCTCACTCCGCCTTCAATAATAATTAGCTAATAACCATCAAATGAGCGATCCAACGCACCCTTATCGCATCTGATGCTTCTGAATGATTTGTAGGGATGGAGCACGTGTACTTGAGCACGTGCGCGAGCCGGGGCGGGAGGGGCGACGTCGTTCTGAATTGAGAGATCAAGGATCAAAGATCAATCTTGAGAGCTCACAGCAGTGCGAGCGGGAACCGGAGCGGCAGCGGCCACAGCCTTCTGAAATGGGTAGAGATCAGAGATCAAAGATCAGTGATCAGCTCGACAACTCACGGGAGCGCGTGCTGCGGCGCGAGCGGGCGCGGACGCAGCGATGGCAGCCTGAAATTTGAAAAGATCAAAGATCAAAGATCAGCTGCTCACCGCCCTCAGTTGCTCTTGAAGCGCTTCGATTTCATCCTGCTTCGCCTGCAGGGCCGTCTCGTGCAGAACGTCTTTCTGAAATTGCACCTATTGTGATCTTTGATCTTTGATCTCCGGTCGAACCTCATTGTACGCGGCACTCAATCGATCCATGGCCTCCGCGATGTCTGCAATTTTTTTTGTTTGAAGCACGCAACAACAACAACAACAACAACAACAACAACAACAACAACAACACAAATAATAACAAACAAACGAACAAGCGGCCTCTCTGAGGATCGGCAGGATGCCCGTAGTGATCATTCTCCTACAGAGTGGGCACTCCTTCTGACCGCTGCAAGGAAGGAATGATGATCTTTGATCTTTGATCTCTGACTTACTGTCCGTTCGGCTGCAGCTGATCGATGCACCGACCGCACGCCATATGTGCGCATTTCAGCACGCGAGCGTCACGGCTCTTGGTCGGGGCTGAACATTTGCGTTATTCGTTAGATAGTACGGTAGACGGGTCTCACTATTCGAGCTTGCGAACTTCTCCAAACAAACAGGACATTCGACTGCCCGCAGCACTTCCTCCATCTGAAATTGGAGAAAGATCAAAGATCAAAGTCCAAAGATCAATCACTCACTGGTCCATTCATTTGTACTCCCGATGTAGAATTGAACCGCGCGAGACGAGGGCAGATGAGACGAATGAGAGGAGAATGAAAAAGAGAAAGAGTGAAGAAATTGATTAAGAGACCTTCTCCATAAAAATTCACCATGGACCGGACATCCCCCTAGTAAAATGATTCAGGCCTCCCCACTACGGTCACAGTAGAGGGTCCGGCCCTTGTTTACAAAACGGTAGTAATTGGGCCTCCATGTCTCTAACGCGGCCTGCCGCATGCGCGCGAAAGTAGTAGATCGGCCAAAAACGTGATTTCCATATCTCGGCAACCGAACAAGTTAGACCTGAAATTCTTTTTATGTTATGATAGTGACCTCCTATGTGCAAGAATACATAATAGAACAAAAATATTTCGTTGCTTTTAGTGCGATTTCTCGAAGAAATTTTTCGATTTTTCGTCTTTTAGCCTCCATGGGAACGTTTCCGCAGGATCTCATGTATCGCATATTTTGGCCAATATGTATGTAGTAACGCCCCACTACAGAGATCGAAGATTGAGGTTCTCAGGAGTACTGAAAAATGAGGTCGAATGGTGCCGGATGCAAGAATCCATATTTCTAACTTTTTCAATTGCCCATCGTATGCCATTATTTCACTTCCAAAATTCGTA
>LS486778.1:404989-425074 GCA_900490705.1 Pristionchus arcanus | reverse complement strand
TACTACTTTCGCGCGCATGCGGCAGGCCGCGTTAGAGACATAGAGGCCCAATTACTACCGTTTTGTAAACAAGGGCCGGACCCTCTACTGTGGCCGTAGTGGGGAGATCTGAATCATTTTACTAGGGGGATGTCCGGAGACAGGGTCGAAATGGTGAATTTTTACAGAGAAGGTCTCTTAAATTGTTTTTCTTTATTATTATTTGTTTCTTATTTGTTTCAATGTCACGTTTCTTTTCGTTTGTCAGATACTATCAACATCGATGAAGCGATCGAATGTGTGCAAAGACGGTTGCTCAGAGATGAGTGTTACTTCGATAAATGTTTTGATAGATGTACCATATCACGCCTGTCACGAGAGAATCGAGCTAGAATGACAATTCTAGGGAATGAGCCGAAAAAAGTTAAATGAGTTAGCATCATTTTTGGCCACCTCTAGGCATTTCCTAACATCCTCCCAAAGTCTCATGGTGAAGAAATCATTTGGAGTTCCCTACACCGGGTCGGTATCCGGGATCCCCAACTTTGAGTTGAAGAATCTAGGATCTGGTGCATCCCACCTATTTTGCAGTGCACTATCAATCTTCACCGGTTAGAAATCACGAAGTCATTCGTTCTGGGGAAAAGGCTAATTATGATTGGGAGTTAGATACAGAGTTCATGATCAGTTGGGTTTTGTGGTAAGAGATCGTCAGATAAATACGTTACCATTTGTTTTGCAAAATTGATTAAGATTATCGCTGATCAAACGCTGACTCATACATCCATTTCCATAAGCTTTCCAGCATTCAATGAAATGGAATATCCATCGCTCTTGTTCGCTTCGATCCAATGAATTCAATTGCCTGGCAATATCATGAAAAATAACGCGGATTCGGCATAGAATGAGGGCTTATAAAAGCCGAGGCGGAAGCTGAGACAACGTCAATTCACTTTTCCACTAAGTTTCTCGTTTCTGTGAATAATTTCCCCTTTCAGAATGCGTCTCGTCCTCGTTGTTCTCTCACTTTTCATCGCTGCCTCAGCCCATCGAAATCATAGCGAACCAGTGACCGTCAATTACCCTGAAGGATTCGGCAACATCACCAATCCCACAACAGCCGAGCCATCGATCTGGGAACGATTCCTTGAGAACATCTTCGGAAAGTCGAAGAACCACACGAGAATGGCGAGGAGTGTAGAGGAAGGGGAAGAGGAATCGGTCGAATAATAGGAGGAAGAGGCGGTCACCATCATGTATACTAGAGTACCTGAAGGAGATAATAGAACGTGGAATCATAGCAACGGGTACTTTCCCCATGGTGGATTTGCCAACATGACCAATCCATTCTGGGAACGATTTCACGAGCGATTCTTCGGAAAGGCTAATATCACAAAGTACATTTAAAAAGTATCTAAATGTGCCTTCACAACGCATAACATATCTTTTTAGCATGCGACGTTATCAATTCGATGCAGACTTGAGTCTGAACGGGGACTCAGCCAAGCTATTCTGCGCGGTATAAAATACTACTTATTATTTTTCAATACTAAATTACAATTATTTTTCTTATTTTGAATATGATTATGTAAATCATCGTATCGACCACCACCCTGGGTCGTTATTCGAAAGTTGAAGTGTGGATGAAACATTTCCGAGTTTCGAATTGTGTTCCTCTTCCTCCCCCATTCCTCGATTCCCTCATTTCTGTGGGCGTTCTGCGCCGGTTGTACGTTGTACTTCTTTGCGTTTTTTTTAATGGAGGAAAAAGAAGAAGTTATTCTTTCAGAGTGGTAAATGGATGGCGGGAAATGTGAATACCGGCCAATTCTACCGCATTGACAGTGGAATTTGTGCTTGAACAATAACAATTTTATATATTGAATAAATTATCGTGAAAACTTTGAGCAATATTGAATTTCAAGCTGTTTTATTTCTAGTGTATTTATTAGGTTGATCCACATGTTTCTGCGCAAATCATAAACTACTAATCATAAACTACGTGCGTCTATCGGCAGTTACTGAGACAGATCCGGAGATCGGACAAGTCGGACGGGGACATGACAAAACCGCGACGACAACAACATTTGACATTTGCGACAACAAACGACATTTGCGCAAAAGCAAAAGCGCCTACGACAAAAGCGCAAATCAGAAAAAAAATGCGAGTCCCATGGGTGCTAGTAATTTTTCATTGGACTTCAGCTGATAATTTGGTAGCACTGACCACAATTTATCATTTGAGCCCAACCAGAGATCTCTAGCACTATTGTAACCCGAGTTTCGTGGTTTGCGCTTTTGTCGTTTGCGCAATTGGAAATTGCGCTTTTGTCGTTTTTGGCAATTTGCGCTTTTGTCGTTGCGGTTCTGTCATTCCCCCAGTCGGACTCTTCACGATACGACCGGGTGTCGACGTTGAAGAAGATTTCATTATTGAGCACATGGATATGACTGAAGAGCGACTCTAGCGGCCAAATTACCAAACGAAATTTTATGATTCCACCGATTGCATCCGTAATTGCGAAATCGTTAATGATCGTGTGCAAAACTAGCATAAATAATTTGAGCGGCATTCATAAAATAAATGGAAATAATCAACATGAAATCATGGACATCATTTTTGTTCTTCCCTTGTTTTTCTGATCTCTCGATCCTGCAATGAACTTGTGAATGCTGATCTTCTCAAATGTAAGATCGGACGATTTTGTCTGGCATCCGATCGTTTATGGCATCTCTACCATCCCGTCTAGCCATCTACAGTTGCATTCATACTTCACGTACAGAGCTCGCATCCTCTCTTGCTAGAGCTCGAGAAATGATACCGCCGTCTCTTCATTCCTCACACTCTCTCACCGGTCAGAGAGGAGAGAGAGTGTGTGAAATGAAGAGACGGCGGTATCATTTCTCGAGCTCTATCTCTTGCTCTCTATCTGTCTCTCTGAATATGTTTAATTTTAATTAACTATTTTTTGCTCGTTAATTTTTGAATTTTTACTCTTCCATCTTTTCTATCCTGGGATATTACCTAGCCGTTCTCATAAGCATTTCGAATTTGGTTAAATTTAATCATTACTATTTTATTCTAATTTGTAGATATAGCGAACATTGATCGTTAACTATCATCGCAGCAAAATCATCTCCATAGAACTAATCGATTTCCATCACTACTATGAACTCAATTTTTAATCTGATCTCTCAATCAATCAATGATCTTGTGAATATTGATCTTCTAAAATGCAAGATCGGATGCTGCCGTCTGGCCTCAGGACTTTTATGGCACCTCCACCATCCCCTCTAGGCCACTTCATTTACATTCATACCTCACGTACAGCGCTCGCAGCCTCTCTTGCTCTCTCTCTATTTATGATAAATGTCTTGATTTTTAAAGTTAAACATATCAAAAAAAATCATCCGAAAGTTTCTACCCTGCCGTCTTCGCGATACACTTTTCACATATTGGGCGATGTTCTTAATTGTTGTCAGCTCTCAACCGTATATTTTCCAGAATTCACTCAATCACGTTCACAATGAAGTCGACTAAGGTCATCAATCGCGTCGGTTGCGCGGTACGCAAATTTTTATTTTATCAAAAATGAAAACATCTTTCTGGAAAATTCTCTCCCGCATTTCAATATAATCTGTAAAAAATTTAATTAATAAATTATAGAAAAAGATTGGTTTCAGAATGTCGACTCTCTAAATGATGTCGCCCTCTATGCAGCTTTCGTAATGGTGAAGGAATTCACCATGGATTCTCAGGTATGTGCCAAACATCCAGATACATTCTATTATCAAAAATATAACTATTTGTTAATTAAAGATTAATATTAGTGAATATTCCATTTTTTACTGCCAAGCGAAACATAAATTTTATTTTATTGAACTATTATAAATTATTTTAATTATAGTTTCCGCTGGAGCGCCTTCTCGAAAATGCACGAGCCACGCGTCTCAAGGCATGCGACATCGATCCGAGCAAGTGAGAGCAATTTTAATATAATTGTCATTTTATAATTTCGGGATTTTTTGCAGTTTTTTCAGTCATAACATTGTTTGTGCACTGACGGAACCACTTATATACCTACTCATTTCGTTACAATTAGTTTCGTCACGCTTCGGGCGTATTAATTATTATATATAATAAAGACATTATTTGCAGCCTCATCTATACATACTTGGAGGCGGTGGAGACACTTCTCGAGCAACTGTCCGTCACGAAACATGATGTGAATATTGACTTTCTCTCTGAATTTCAATCGTTCTTTCTTGCTAGTAATCACTGAATGTGTTATACTAAACACCTAACCTAATTATCTAACTCATCAGCAATTTCAGGCCGTTTCAGCTCGGATCAAGCTGGAGGAAGACGTCGGTCCGGCAGTCGATGAAGAGGAGGACGAAGATGAGGACGAAGAGGAAGAGGAGGCAGCCGTCCCTCCCTCTGAAGTTCCTCCGACAGTGAAGGAAGAAGAGAAGAAAGAGGTGAGCAGACTGTGATAGCAGTAATCTCCCGTAAGGACTCTATATTGTTTACGGGATAACGAAACCTCTACAATTTTTATCGGAGCCGCCACAGTCATACCATCAGTGCGGATGAATATTATTATTATTATTATTATTATTTATATTTTCAGGATGAAGTAGCCGATCAGGCTCCTCGTAAGGATGCAGTAGTCAAGGAGGAGCATGAAGAGGCGGAAGTCGTTCCTCCTTCAGCTCAGGAAGATTCTCCTTCCCCTGTTCCACTCAAGCAGGAGGATGCAGTCGCTTCTTCACCAGAAGATTCCCCTGCCAAAGTGAAGGAAGAGTCCGTATCGACCGTCAATGCCCCTGCCACTCTACAAGTTCCGAAGCACAATCGGAGCGCTGCCAAGAGGTATACTAGTTGTTGCAATTTCATGAAAATGAGTGTTAAACAAGTTTAAAAAATTTTGTGTTATAGCCAGAAATAGGGTGGAGACAATCAAATTTTGTCAAGTTGAACCATAATCGTTTTGTTTCAGGACGCGTCCATCCGTAGACGCAAATGCCGCAAATGTCATCAAGAAGGAACCGAAGGAGGAGCCGAGAGAGGCAGAGGGAGAGGCGGCGGCGGCTGCTTCCGTCCAAGGGCACGTTGTGAAGGAAGAAGAGCCAGTGTCTGGCCGTGCTCTGTCCTTCGCGCCTCCACCTTGCAAGAGGTATACTTTTATGAACAGTGGCATTTATTTATCTGAAAAATGATAACCAATAATTTTGAAACCAATGCTAGAAAAAACAATTTTTTTTGAGACACGCATAGTAAAAGCATTTTCATTTATTATGCATTTATTTCTCCATTTCTTCACAGTAACCCGTATCATTTCCAGAACCAGATTCGAGGTGAAGAAGGAGGAGGAGGAGAATGAAGAAGTGACTGAAGATGTGCTGGAGGAAGAGGAGAAGAACAAGAAAGTCGTAGCCCTGAGAAGATCAGCTAGATTGTCAGCAATCGAGAGGTAAGCAAATATTGTAATACGTGTGTATTTTTCAAAAAATCTGAGTATTATATTTAAATAAATTTATAATAATTGTCAATTGATTCTTAATTAAAAAACAATCCATTCAGGAAAAGAAGGAGCTCCGCAATCGCCGTTCGTGGACTCTCCCTCAAACGATCGGGAAAGAGAAGTAAGAGGATTGGCAACCGACGATATGTCAAAGAGGAACATTTTTAATCCCATTTTTCGCCCAATTCTTCGATCCTCTCATTAAACTATTCATAGCGTCCAATTTACATCGCTCGATTTCCAATTTTATATTATTTTTATGTTTATTTATAACTGTTTCACTTTAGATAAATTAATATGATTAGAGCTCACCAGTGCATCAGACATTCGATGGTGATTGAACTGTTGTCGAAATAGAGCAGCGAGAGAATTACCACATGCTTAATAATTTCTTCTGTAAAATATTTTCTGAGTTTTCTCCCTGTCCGCATGAAGAAATAATTATTGAGTACATCACAATACACGGTGATGTACGCGAAACATACGTGCTCTACAACAATGCACAAAAATATTTCAAGGACCAAAAGCCAAGGAAGCTCTCCGATCAGCAAACAATGATCTTTTGTCTTTCCTATTCCGCAATGTTTTCTCGTTTTCCTGACTGTAGAGACATAAGGCTCGAGCTAACTCCTGCTAGGCAACATAATGCGAATCTTCATTCCTCGTACTCGCTCGTCGATCAAAGCGACGATGATCACTAAAATCTTTTCATGACAACATAGTTTGACATACACCGCAAAGAACAATACATAAACTCAACCCGCGTATGCTCGGCCAATTCCTTTCTTTTCCGAGTAGGTTAAACTGCTATGAGAATGTTCTCTGTCAAAGCCTGCCTAATATTAGCATTCATAGTAAAAGTAAGATTTTTTGATAAATTTTAACGGAAAAGAAAATAATTGTGCAAATTAAGTTGTGCAATTCTTCCTGCTTCTTTGAAGAGCAATCAACCACTCCAATGAGAGCTCTTAGGTTTGCATTAGTTCAAAATTATTTGTCTCACTTTATTTTCAGCATTATTCAAAATTCGCCCTCATGGAGAGAGTGTCTAAAAAGATGCAGTGTCAATGCACAGGTTCCTATTTATTACGAAATCCAGTGAAAGCCAGTGAAACGATAAATCATTGCGAAATGAGAAAAATAAACTATCAATACCCGAGATGTTCAGGTAGATTTTTTAAAGGTTAAATTTGGTGACCTTGATCTGTACCAGTTCCAGTGTGCCTCATTCTTCTACAGCGATGCGCTGCGCGTCTGCCACTTGCAAACGCCGAGCACAGTCGAATTTCCCTCGTGTGGAGTTACACCCTATAGGAGATTCGTGAAAACGGAAACGAACTGCCAAGAATTAGTAACTTACGGTACGGAAAGGTATATTACTAGGGTTACCTGAAGGAAGAATTCTTCATCCTGACAGTCTAATTTCAGTCTTTCTTGCAAAAAAAATAAATTACACTCGTCGAAAGATGTTATAACATAAATGTATTTATAGCGCGCACGAATCTCAGCCGAGAGCATGGGATCGATCCTTGCTTTTCCGACACTTCATTTTTTCATCCGGAATCGGTTGTGCTCGGCAGGCTTTCGCCCTGTCCCATCAGAAAACTTGACGGAACTGAGGGCCCGGTGCTCTTCTTGCGGTAATCTGCAGTTGATCTTTGATCTTTGAACCTTGATCTTTGATCGCAGGTCATTGGATAGTAATGGAAAGTATATGTCATTCGGAACGAATGTTCTGCTTGATTTTGAATCGCCGAATAATCGGGTTAGCATTGGTTTCATGTAATGTTATTTTTTATCCACTAATTATAATTAACTATGATATATTTGAAACATTTATATTTTCGTAATTACAATAAGAATTGCGATACAGTACGTGCTAATCGCCTTGACCGTGTGCATACGCGGCTGTGTTGTGAAGATGATCGTTCTAATAAATGGTCAAGGCGCACAGCACGTACTGCAATGCCCCTAGTTGATGGTCAAGGCAAATTCGATAATAGCGTAAAGGTATCTAATAACGATAATAATAATAAAATTTTTGCAGTGGACGGTAACAACAGCTACAGATATGCCACCGTTTAACTTTCTTCCAATTGCTGCAACCTGCGCTGAAATAGGTTATTGGAATATATGAATATACTATTGTATTATAGGGTTGCAGTTTCGATGGCGATGCCATCGCATCCTCTTCCCTTCGTGCGATATCATCGCACTTTGACATCGCAAGAAGGGAAGAGGGTAGATCGGTGAGAGATGTGTCAAATTGAGAGTTCACATGTCACTTCCCTCGATGCGATGACATCACAAGTGCGAGGGCATCGCCATCGAATCGGCGTCCCTATTGTATTATAAATAATTCCATGCTTCACGATTAACCTTAAGGAGACGATTGCTCGTGTCCGCCGCTCTCGTTGCATGTCATTGGCGGAACAGCGCCCCAGACCAACATCATTGGCGCGTGCCCTCCTGGCAAGAATCTTTAGTGAGTAGAACTGGAGAAATGAAACCGGCGTCTCTTAATTAGAGTGGATAAAGGAAGAGTGAAAGGAAGGGTCTTCCTCTCCGCGCAACGAGGAATGAGAGGGAGAGGAAGAATGAGAGGGGAAGGGATTAACTCTTGAGGAAGAGTGAGAGAGGAGGCAAACTCTTGAGGAAGAGTGAGAACTCTTGAGGAAGAGTAGATTCTATAAAGCGCTCGTTTTCGATGGTTTTCGCTCTGGTTTCTAGCTAATATGACTAGAACTTGCATAAAGGTCAGCCGAGAGCCATCTTCGATGCATTTGCATAACGTTTCATTGAGATTGACAGCTTTTCAAGTCAAGTAGAATTTCTCGCAGTAAACCTTCTTACGTTGCCGATTCGAGGTATCTCTCGTGTAAAAACGATACCTCGCAAGGTTCAGAAGTATTACGAAGTGGAAAGAACTCAATTTCTTATTTGGGATATGCTTGGGAACCCACGTAAGCATGATTGTCATGCAAAAAGATGCGATATCTAAGATTCGAGTAGTGTACGATAATCATAGTTACCTTACCAGCAATCATGCTCAGCTGCTCAGCTGTGTTTAAAATCAAAATTCGCGTCTTCCTAGCGCGATTCTCAAACTACTCTTGAGGAAGAGTTCTCACTCTTCCTCAAGAGTTAATCCCCCTCTCATTCTTGAGGAAGAGAGACCGCACTCCCTCCACTCTTCCTCAAGGAATGAACCCTCTCCCCTCACTCTTCCCTCTTCCTTTATCTTCTCTACTCTTAATCTTCCACGCGTTCTCAATCGACGAGAGATAGTGTGAATATCGATACTCCTTGGGATCGATACTCCTGGAAATGTCGGTAATACCGACTTGTTCTCACTAAGCTCTCCCATTCGAGCACAATTTCTTGTAACCAATTGGAGCGAGAAGAGTGTGCATTCCCGATATCGAACCCTAGTGAGCAAGTTAAAAATTTTAACAAAATGGATAGATATATTGTTTGCGTTTGATTTCGTTTAGCTTTTATACTTTCATACTTTTCTTTAATATTTTGTATAAATTCAGTGTGCAACGCTTTATGTTCGCGACGTCTGCGACTTTCTTCTTCAATGGAGCAACGTCCAAGCTTTTCTGCGCGGTGAGATAACATTTTACAACACAGAACATTTTGAGACAACACAGACCATTTTGATTAGCGTTGGTAAAATCGAGTTAGTGTGCGGTATTTGAGATATCGATTTGTCGAATTATTAGTTGATCCTTTAGTCGTTGCGAGAGTTAAAATAGCTCTTGACTAGAGATGAGAAAGGAAGAGCAAAAGGAAGAGAAACCGCGCGGTGCGGCGAGGAATGAGAGGGAAAGGAAGAGGAGGGAGAGAGATGAACTCTTATGGAAGAGTGAATTCTTATGGAAGAGTTATGGAAGAGTGAGAGGAGAAATGGAAGAGTGAAGGGAGTTGAGGAAGAGTATAAAAAGAACTTGGTGAGTTTCTAAATGCGTTTGACAATAGTTTCTACATAATCTCTACTCTATTAGCATGAATAGACCAGTCTGGCCTCTAAGCATGAGTCTAATTTACATTTTCTATCACGTATAAAGGCCACGAAGAAGTCCAACTTTATCCATTTTCGTCCGTTCTTTGCTGTGCTTACCCCTTTTCCGTTCCTTTTTCGATGCGGCGCTCGACACACTCTACTCCCGCGCGTTCCGTCTCTACTTCAACACCAGCGGGTACTTCCGCAACTCTCTAGTGCGCGCTCCCATCTTGGATCCAATCAAATAGGGTTTTCGAAGTTGGAACCAGCACAGTACCCCGGCCTCGGGTTCCCAAATTGGAATCAAGTAAAATTCTGAGTAGGAATCAAGTACCCTACTCCCAGTCTTCCTACTTGGATCCGAGCGGATCATACCCGTCGCTTGCAGCACATGCCTTGCTTAAAAAGCCCCCTTTTCCTGTTCTGTCTGGCTTCGGGCACGGTTGCGATCGATTGTCTACGGTCCCCAGTAGTAGCAGTAGTCGAATGTGACCGGCCCATATGGTCTAACTGTGCGGAGCCTTTGGTGAGGCCACTTCATCTCACACTATCAATCAATAAAGGTACCATACCCCACTCCCAAGTAGGATTCACGTATCTAGAATTCCAAGTTTGTATCCAAGTTGCCTCCAGGCTTGGTCGCTACTTAGAAATTTGCTTGGACCCTACTTGGATTCGCACACCAGAGCCCTATAAACTACCGTCAGACCATACGCATACATACATACAGACAGCATACATACAGACCTTTTCATATCACATGAGTGCAAAAACCCCTTGCGAAATACCTTCTTTTCAAAAGAATATTCGCTCTCACTCTTATGGAAGAGTCTCATTCTTATGGAAGAGTTATGGAAGAGTGGCCATTCCGACTCACTCTTCCATAAGCGCACGGTGCGATTTGCATCAATTCGCAACTCTTCCCTCTTCCTTTCCCATCTCTACTCTTGACTAAAGCTGTCAGGATGAAGAATTAAAATTTATCATTTTCATAGTGAAGGTCGTGAAAAATGGGAAATGTTGTTGCAATAACATTATAAAGCATAAAATTTCATAGGGCGGTGCATGGATGGCTGCAGAGAATACGCCAGGCGCATTCATTCGAGTTATTTCCGCGTCATGCTCTTGATTTCTGTGTTCTTTTTTGGGATATTTTTTGCACCATATTTTCGATCTCTTATTACGACATACTCCATAAATTGTTCAAGATGATTGTGCATACATTTGTATAAACAATATTGAGTTATAAATTAAGCTTTATAGAGTTCAATAATAAATGTAAGAAACCTCTTCACACGTGAACTTTTTGCACTAGAACCCTGTTTCATCACTTCTTTTATGCCTTTCCTCCTTTTGGCAGGTGATTTTCTGCGTTCTCGATTTTCTCATTCGAACGCAACGAACGTAGAACGGAGGGCTGAGCGTGGGTTTACAATCATTTTCGGATTGTTTCTTGCAAAAAATGCTATTGTAAATCTGAATAATATTGAGCGGTCTACACTCAATTACCCTTCGGTGCGCGCTCCTTTCGTCAGGGAGAACAATATCTCCTACTGTTAGTGATTGAAGGTGTTCCATTGCTTTTTTCTCGAAAGAAAATGTTCAATGCAACCAAGGAGCTCGGTAGTATTCACGATATGATCATCATTTGATAGAGCACGTACTTCTGACACCATATTTATCATTATTATTCACAATTTTGATGATGTCGTACACGAATAGCTAAGAGTATTGCTTTATCAGAAATCGCACACGTCGGTAGAACGTAAAATGAATAGCACGTGGTTATAAGTGCACTTGAAAGATCAAAGTGATAATAGGAAGGCAGCGGAAAAGTGGAGTTGTTGATCAATCCTCGAGGCGGTACTCATCTGCTGGCTCCGAATAGATCTCCGGGATCTCAAAGTCCTTCCTCCACCAGAAGTGCCCGGATGGACCGAGTTCGTCAGGCATCTGAAGGATATTGATTGAGAAATTAATCGGTAAAAAATCGAGGCTCCGAAAATATATTAGAGCATACGCTGTCCAGTTTCAGTCCTTGCAGTCGATTGACCATATGCTCTTCCGTCATGCGGTAGCGAGCCAGCATGTCCCAGATAGCGACCTGAATGTTTTCGTGGGATTATTTTTCATTCCACTCGGAGCCGACCTTTGACAAAACGTTCGAGGGGCGGAGAAAGGAAGAGGCCGAGAGGAGCCTGCTCTCCTCCCCTCTTCCTCTCTCCTAGACAATCGATAGCTCGCTAATCATTTGCTGAGCATTTCAAACGCACGATAGGAATATTTATGCGCATTAATCGCGACTGATGCCCTAGATCGGCAATCACAGCAAATTTGTACTATGAACGGAAAATTATGAGCTACCAGATCTTGATCTTCTCTGACGTGCAGAGAAAAGCGCGAGAGAAGATCGAAAGAAGAGAGGCAAGTGTTTTTTTAATGTTCCATTATTTTCTTATTATTTTCTTATTATTAGTTTCCATTATCTCACCATCATTTCAGTCGGAAATAATTCAAGATACATCGGGATGAATTCCAATCGAAAATACGCGACTCCTGAGCAGATTTGGCTGAAATAATGGTCCACTTTTGTGAGTCGGGTTGTAGCGTCAGAACTAACCGAATTCGAGGCGATTCTTCAAAGGGGGAGAAATTTCGGACCAGGTTATTAGTGAACTGGAGAAAATACGTTTCCAGAATCTGAAAATTCATAAAAAAAATTTTTATTGTAACCTTGATGTATCCTACCGCTTTTTCCTCGTCGCTCATATTCGAGGGACTGATTCGCGACTCTTCTGCGCATGTGAAGTAGTGATGGAAGATCGCAACGAAAAATTGCTTGAACTGAATGGAACATTTGCCTACTTGGTCTTTGATCTCCGCCTTAAACTTAACATACCAGCTCATTTGTAGTATTAATAACCCTATTACGAGGTATCGTTCGCAATTCCTCGATCCATGTGAATATCTCGGCTCGTGTCTGAATTGTACACTTAGTTGTGAGTATTATACCAAGATACGATAAGAGTAGATCTGAAATCGCTTACACTCGCACTATTAGGAGGGGAATCCGGTGCCGTCATGGTATTGCCGAACCTGAGAGTTAAAGAAGGCGTAAACTCAATATTTTCGGGCATAATCTGACGTCATAGGCCGATAGTATCCGTAAACCACATTCCGAATTCGAAAATTAAAACTCTCAAGATCAACTTTGAACCGAGTTACACGTGCGCAAAGTTTCTAAAGGGCACAGGCAAAATCAAAATGCGCGGTGCAAAGGGAAGAGGGTTAGGTCAAGACGCAGCGGAGAAGGGAAGGGACGGGAGAGGAGTGAAAAACTCTCGCGTCTGTCACTCTCACCCTCTTCCTTTCCCGAGGCTCTTCCCACCGTACTTCCCCCTGATCGCACAGGGGAAGAGCCTCTCCGAATTTGGAGTTTACGCCTTCTTTAAAATGAATTGCGATTTATGTAGGAAGCGAAAAAATCGAAAATGCTTCGAATATAATAATCGAAAGTGCAAGGATGGACAGGGGAGGGGGTATTTGAAGCAGAACGTACGCAATATTGCGCTAAGGTCAAGGTCAATGGGCCAGGGAACATGACTCCCGCACTGAGAGGCAGGGGAGGGAGGGACCTGTAGATTAGGTCATGGATGGGAGATGGAGAGAGCTCATAGTGAGGCATAGACAGAGCAATAAATCGATGCAATGAACCCCCTGGGCGAGGGAGAGGATGAGGTCACAGGCCATGTGGATATTAGTCCCAAGCCGATCCAATGATCACACTCTCTTGTTTTACCGTGTTCTCTCGCCTGTCAGATAGACTGAGAGAGCAGTGCAAAATGACTTTGGAGCTTTGGAGCGGCAGTCTTTGATTCACCAAGTCTTATGAACAGAACCCTGCTAATGGCTAATCAAACATATCTAATTTCAAAAACAATTATATTTCAACCGGTAATTATCTGAATAAAGGCGTCTTACAGAACACATTAATACGCAACCATCACTCAACCACAAATCAATGTTCGTCATAACTCAAGTCGATTAATCATCCGTTCACTTCTGACAAACATGCGCAAAAAGCGTAACTCTCCTCAAATACCTAGATCTCTCACAAGTCAGAGAATCGAGAAACCACGCGCTTTTTTCCGTGCCTCTCCGAACTCTATTTCTGACTACTCAACTCTTCTGCCGTCTCCCCATTGGTCTGACTCTCTCATTTTCCCCTGCTCTCGCTGCTCTAACCGACGAGAGAGTATGGCGAAATGAGAGAGACTCCCTTCGCCTCTCGAATCCTACTTCTCTCCCAGGCAGTAACCAAATATTTGAAGAGCTGTGCCACTCTTCAGTATCTCTTGCGAACCGCGGTTATCGCACTTTCCGAAAACCATTATCAGAATAATGTTCTATTTTTGTAAGTTGATGAGCGATGTTATTGTTCTTCGCTAGGCGATCCAGTATGTGTCTCTAATTATTGCAAGTGCATTATCGCTTCGGATTCGATGCGCCGTCGGATACGAACCTGCGATATAGCACTTACAATAATACAGAATATCATCAATTTTATTTTATTTTTTTACATTTATGCCATTTTATAGATATTTTTGCTTCGATGATAATGCGAGGATAAAATGAGTACTTCTGAATATTCAGTTGTCCGCGTGATCCATATTCTTCGAAACATAATAGGCGAAATTGATTCATGTTGACGCGTTACTTTCAACACTTCTTCGAAAGTTTTTCAAATCCTTTGTACGTTGAGTTATCCCTTCAAACTTTTCTTGATTGTTGTTCTCTTTGACTGAATTTGTGCGTTCTATATACCGCTCATGGTCTCTCCATTCACTACTGTCCTTTTGTCCTCGATCCTAGTAGAGAGTATGTTGAATGTAGAGACGGTGATCCTTATGTGGTGTTCCCTCTATTCGACCCAGTTGATCCCTCCCTGACCATCTATCCATCTACTGTGCCGTTGAATGTTTGGATTACGAGAGTCAGTTTGATGTCATGTTGTAGAAAGAACTTTCATGCGTAGCCCTTCTCGAGCATTCGGTTGGGGTTGCGTTTCGGTTGCAACGAGTGTTGTAACGATGAAGAATCTCTATTCCGCATGCTCTCTAGTCACTCTAACCGGAGAAAGAGTATGACGAAGGAAGAGATGGATTAAAGCTCTTTTCGAAAACTCTATTGGAGTTGATATTGACGTTTCATCCCAGACACTATAATTGATTGCAATTAGCCTCAGCTTATTTGTCTTTCTTGTTATCCAGCTTCCAGTATTTGTCTTTCTCCCATGACTGAAGAGCTCTGCATTTTTGTATTTTCCATTGCATTCAGGCTCTCTTCGCCGGTAACCTAGTGTCTCTCTTTCTGTAATTTATATTTTCCCTTAAAACGTGTCCGCAAAGGGGTTTCTGCACTTGTTGCTTGATTCGAGTTTGTTTATTTCAAATTTGAGTGGTTGTATTTCTCGTTCGAGCATTGCGTTCGAAATCTATTCCATTTAACGGTCATTTCAGATTGCTCAGATCCGGGACCCGTTCTCCATGGCTTCCGAGGCCTTCTTTGCCTTCATTCTCGTGCCTCTGATTCTCATCGCAATCGCCCTCTTCGCCTACCGGACACTGTACGCGCTTGTGATTCGGTAACGATAGGTGGCGTGGTTGTGGTTGTTGTGCTTTTAGGTCCAACAATGTCGCAATAATAAAAAATCTTTAAAAAAAAGTTCTATAATCTTAGTTTTCGGGCTTAGTTCTACTTCACTACCATTTCATTGATTATTTGCAACTACAAATCAGACACTCCAAGCTACGCGCAAGTTTCAATGGTTTAGTCACGCAGAGACAGTAGGTGGAATGACAAATAGAAACCCTCTGACTTTGTTTGGTTTGATCGGCAATGAACACTTTCGTCCAACGATGTTAGTCAGGCATCATCATCTTTTCTGATTTGAGTTCTCAGTCTTGTTTTACTAACTGGAGTTAGTGATATACGAGGAAAGAATATGTAGCCTTGTACTTGATCATGCAATCTCACTTTAAAATTCTTCGCTCCAAAATTCAGTCTTGGGTCCTCTGACGTCTCTCTGCATGTTATTGTTTGCCCTTCCAGCATCGCTGAAGGGGCGCGCGTGGAATTTCTGATGTGTGGTATCCAGTAGAGCTCGAGAAATGATATCGCCGTCTCTTCATTCCTCACACTCTCTCACCGGTCAGAGAGGCGAGAGAGTGTGTGAAATGAAGAGACGGCGGTATCATTTCTCTAGCTCTAGTATCCAGTGACACCGCGGGCTTTCGGTTATTGAGTTGCAGGGACGGGGGAAACGAACAATTGGTGAAAGTCACGTAAACTGAAAACAATGATATTTTTCAAATCTTCAATTATGTATTTTCAGACAGCGACAGAAGCTTCGGCGGGAATCTTGCGTGCCTTGCGATGCGAATGTCACTGTGCTAGGTAAGTCAGGCTCATTCAAATACGGTGAGCAACTTTTTTCTGTGAATAGGAAATATCTCGAAAATTGTTGAAAGCAGTTGTTAGGTTGATTGTAGCTAAGAAAGGCTTTATCTACGGGATGCATGGATCCTGAAATTTAAACTGACACCATCTCCAGGCCCTCCCCTCGCATGTGCTCCCGTTCGTCCTCAATCACTAGCGCCCTCCACCCTCCCCTACTCGCCGCAGTCGCTCTTCGCGCCGCCAACAATCACAATCCCGACGTCTCCGTTCGAGGTAATGCATTTGAATTAATTTGAATTCAATTCAATTCAATGTTTATTCCGTCACTGGGGTGAAAGTAGTGAAACAGTGGTCCGAGGGTAATTCATTTTCCACACACTAAACAACAATGGTTCATAACAGAGTATTGAACAGTTACCGAATTCTTCCTTAGACAGCATCCTTAGACAATATACTGTGGCTATCACATGAAAAATCCGTCTCTTCATACCTCGTGCCCTACTCATCAGTCAGAGTAGCGAAATAGTGCACGAAAAAAGAAGAGGCGCTGTTTCGTATCTCAAAATTAACAGTCCACACCTTTCCAGAACCGCTCGCCCGCCTCGCCTCCGCCGTACCCCGACACCGTTCCCCTTCCATCCCCTCCCGTCACTCCTGCGGTTCAAATGCCCAATGTCCCCGCCCCGCCCTATAGTGAAGAAATGGAAACGGTGGATCTGAGAGACGACCCACCTCCCGCGTATGAGGAAATTGCGGCGAAGATTGAGAAGATTGAGAAGAGCAAGAAATAAAGTTTAGTTATATGGTTCACAATGTCGCCATTTGTGAGTACACCCAAATTTTGAACATTTTTTTCTTCAGAGTGATTCAGTTTGCCTTGAAAACTTCTTCATTCGTCAATTTCTGTTCTTTCTCATGGTCCTACTTCAGTTGTATCATACGCACGTTACTGGTTCGCACTACTCAATCCTTTTACTCGATAAAGGTTACGGAACTATTAAAAAATTATAACAATAATTAATTTTATCACTCTTTCTCTTGATTGAATTGATTTATCATGTAATCACTTGTGTTGATAAACGTTCACTAACCGAAAATAGTGCTTTCAATTTTTTATGACATTTTTCTATTATGACATTATGATATTTAGATGGATGAGAGCGATGCCCGTGATTGGTTTCTCCCTTTCTTCAGTTCCTCTTCAAATTCTTGCCGGTTAGAGTTCTGATTGTGAGAGACTCCGCGCAAGGAGGGGAGTGCATAGTGACAGTCTATCCCTGCTACAGGGGCAGGGGAGGGAGTGATGAGATGGAGATGGCGAGGGAGAAATGAGGGGAAGAAGGAGAGGGTACTAGGGGTGGGGGAGGATAGTCCGCGCTATCGATCGATTGCGCGCCATGGTTGGACCGGCAATTTCTCGGCTTTTCCGTTTCCTGAGCACCTGCAAATTCGCTTGAAATGTCATCTTCATTGTTTTATAGTAATTCTTAGTGAAACTAGAAATGCGCAGTGAGTTTGAAAGGATTAGCAAAGCCGAAAAATATAATTTTGTCTATTTTCCGTTTAGCAGCCATTCCGAAATTTTTAGTTAATTTTAATTAAAAGTTCTACCGTTCTTTTCTTTCTTGTGACGATGAAAATACATTTTCAACGCCTTGAATTCTATGGAAAACAGTTTATTTTTTTAGATGTTTAGCAGCCGGGACTATCCTCTAAATATTAACCTCTGTGTATACCGTCTGCTTTACATCGGCATCTTTGTCTGGCAAATCAGAAACTTCAAGTTTAGACCGGTCAGTTTCATTCTTTATTTAAAATTGGTATTATGTTATCATGATTCTTCCTTTTCCTATTTTTTTTTCGCCTACAATCATCTTAATGTGAAGGGCTAGTGGCTTTATAAGGAAGAAATCTTGCATTTCAGGCATCAGTAAAGGTTCTCGCTCGCTTATTGGCGGTACTTGTCATTCAGAGCTTCCTTCTGTACAATGCTGAATCATTCACAGCGATGCTGAGTGAGCGGGTGGAGAGCATTCCGACAAGTGAGTTTATTCCCGACCGGAAATAAATTTATGAGTATTTTTTTTGGGATGCTTACTGAAAATTGCATTTTTCGCAAAAAGACACTCTATTTCGAAGGAAATGTATTGTGGTTAAAATTTTTCTCAAGAGTAAGGTGTGCCAGTCGCGCCTATTTGATCAGATGAAAGATATATTACCGGGATCAAAGGAATACCTTCTTTTCAGTGAATGATGGCATTGTCTACGAGTTCACTCGATACACACTGGCACACCTCATATTTCAGGTATTTATTCAAATGTAACCTTTTATACATAAATTGAAACACATAAATGGAAAAATTGTTTTTCTAAATTGTAATTTTTATGAGAAACAATCACGATATATTTCAGATCGTATTGTTCAGTACCTGGCACATTTGCGGATATAAGGGAGGCTACGTGTGTGACATTGAGAAGTGTCAGAACTGCCTCCTACCCGGTGGCAAGCATCCCCCGGTACGTATTTTTTTCGGTTCGTTTCTGTTTGCAAAAACACTCCTATTTTACGCTGTGTATAACCGGCGAGAGAGCGTGGCGAAATGAGAAGTTCTAGGATTTTTTCGGGAGTCTGGCACTGCCGGGCTTCTGGTAGCATCGGTTTAATAAGAAAGTTGGAAAGGGGGGTCGAATAAAATATATAATTAATTAATTAATAAATTTCCAGACCTGGAAGGTGGATATGTTGGAGTATCAAGCCATCTGCATGACACTTTTCTACCCGATGGCTTATATCATGGCCTTATCACAAGTGTGGTTCGACACCACTGATTTTGGATCATTCTTCTTCCATTCTTCTAGTCTAGTTACCAGGACATTGCCGAATGCAACTATTACGATGCCAGATGGGCCATTCGTTTCTTGATCGTTGCTTTAAAAATAATGTGTGTTGCCTGAATTCAGACGTCTGCCTAAATTTGAATTTATTCGGGTTAACGAGAACTTTCATTCCCCTTATCACTCAACTTGAACTGTTGTTTCAACAAATGATAAACACATTGTCTCTTGTATTGGCACATGGAGTTGGAGAAGAGGCGAATTCTCATACTGACGATACAACAAGCGAAAAATACGTTTTGAGCCTTTGTTTTTGTTGACACATGGCAAGTGAGGGAGAGGGGGAGGAAAGAAGAGGGGTGAGGGTTAGATCAGAGAATGGATTGGGGAGAGGGGAGAGAGAGAGAGTGTTTACTAGGGGAGGGAGTGCTGGGGGAGGGGACGAGAGCGAGGGGCAGGGGGTGCTGTTGATCGATTCCTTTGCACGCGCGCGCGCACGTTTTCGGTCTATCTCTCTCATTTAGCCCTGCACTCTCGCTTCTCTAAAGTATGGCGAAATCATAGAGGTAGATCATTGTTGTTCTCGCTATTTTTCGTGTGTTTTTACGAGTTTATTCCCTGTTTTTTCGCCATTTCTCACTGTTTAGAGACAGGCATGGACAATCCTTCCGCTTCTCCCGTCACCTATTCACAGACGAGCATGGACTTCTGGCGTGGGTATCACAGCGATGTAAGTTCTTCTTTTACATTCTTTTAGTGATCCGTTACTCTTTACTAGTATATCAATGTGTCTGTCTGTCAGTTCGTCTGTCTGCTCTGGTGTCCGCCCACAAGTTGGAATCAAGTACTTCCCACAAGTTGCCTCCAAGCTTGATGGCAACTTGTGGGAAGTACTTGATTCCAACTTGTGGGCGGACACCAGAGCAGACAGACGAACTGACAGACAGACACATTGATATACTAGTAAAGAGTAACGGATCACTAAAAGAATGTAAAAGAAGAACTTACATCGCTGTGATACCCACGCCAGAAGTCCATGCTCGTCTGTGAATAGGTGACGGGAGAAGCGGAAGGATTGTCCATGCCTGTCTCTAAACAGTGAGAAATGGCGAAAAAACAGGGAATAAACTCGTAAAAACACACGAAAAATAGCGAGAACAACAATGATCTACCTCTATGATTTCGCCATACTTTAGAGAAGCGAGAGTGCAGGGCTAAATGAGAGAGATAGACCGAAAACGTGCGCGCGCGCGTGCAAAGGAATCGATCAACAGC
>LS486778.1:390513-403867 GCA_900490705.1 Pristionchus arcanus | reverse complement strand
CTGGGATAACCTGGCGATGCGAAGCGTTTGCAGAAGACTGGGATAACCCGGCGACACCTAGCCAACGAGCGAGCGCAGCGAGCGTAGTTGGCTAGTTTGTGGTTTAGGAAAGTATGATAGAATAAAAAATATATACATCTTAGAAGCCAATTTTTTTTTTAAACTGGTGCAATTCCTGAAAAAAGCACTGATTTTGCCATATTTTACATCCTTTATAATTTCTCTTGCTTTCAGACCTACGACGAATACCTCACCGACGAATTCGTAATTGCCCTGAACATTTATCGTCTTCTCATTTTCGTCGTTCTGTTTTGCAACTTTGATTACTTCACTGAGCCAAAGGATTTGGTGAGCAAGCTCAGAATGTTTTCCGAGTATATTTCTGACTTATTTTCCGATTTACCTATCATGATGGTCTGAAACATTCTATTTTTTTCGTTTCTAAATGAGTTGCACCTAGAGTTGGCTTGTCAAGAAAAAAACCGCTTTTCAAGAATTGAATGGCGACGAATGATATTGGTAAGAATTGGCACGCTGCCCATTCTTGAAATGTTCTTGAAATTCAACCAAGAAATTTCAAGAATCTCAAAAATATGCTAGGAAAATCATTGTTTTTTTAGATGAATGGGTGCCTTAGTGCCCCAAGAACATGCACCCCAAAAAGCCATGTGACTTTTTGGTTGTAAAAACACTTAAATGAATTTCAAGAAATTTCAAGAAATTTCGAGTTCTTGAAAAACATATTAATTGAATTATCTATTTTCAAGTTCCCTCTTGAGTGATTAGTGGATTATTCCTAAAAATCAGCTTCACAGCCCTGGTGGAAACATCTAATTCGCTGTGCGATCCTGACTCCCCTCAATGTTCTGCTCCTGGTGTCTGGCTGTTTCTTTGGAACGCTGTTGGAGGAGAGGATGGAGAGAGTGGCGACGAGTGAGTCGTTGTTTTTAGTATTACAATAGACTTAGCACTAACTTAAGTACTACTTAGTTCAAGTGTTAAACTTAGTCGGATCGCATTGAATGTGACCCTAGCGAATCCGCGGGGGAAGAGGGAGGTAGAGAGGGGAAGCGCCGTAATATCCAATTCTCTCCGCTATCCACAGTACTAGTACTAAGTTAGTACTAAAAATGGGTTCGAAACGCTGTTGGAGGAGAGGATGGAGAAAGTGACTGTGCGTGAGTTGACTTCATCATAATATAGTATGAAAGATCTGTCCAGTTATCAGATAAGATGAGTATCGTCAGATGAGTGAAATTATTATTTTTTTATATTTTTTCAGGAAACGATGGACTCCTGTTCGTGTACGCTCGGTACGCTGTCATAGTCGCCATATTTTTGGTACGTCTATGAAACTATTCCTTTCATATCTGCGACCTGAGGGGTCTAGGAGGTCCCGAAACCGATGAAAACCCGGTAGTAGCTCGTGTACAGCTGCGTTGATGAAAGACGTAAAAGGCTTAGAACGCCAAATCATGATGCGCGCCAAATATTTCACTGCATACCAAGAAATCTGAAGAGAATGGCGCTAAGGAATGAAAAAACGACATTGTTCGACAGGCATTGTTCATTACAAAATGATTGAAGGTTAAAGCTTCAGGAATAGGGTCTTCAGTATGATGAGCTGTTATCTTCATTATGTGTGCTCTCTTGTCACTCCGACCGGTGAGAGAGTACGAGGAATGAAGAGACGTATTCTACATTCTGACAAGCCCATGCTCAGGAAACTTATTCAGGCCTCCTGTCATCTCACCCTCACTGCTTGTGGATACAAGAGTGGATTCACGTGCACGGTGGACAAGTGCAAAGAGTGCATGGAAGCACTGAAGAAGAGAAAGCATCCTAGGGTGAGACAATTTATTCGGAGAAGAACTCACAGTTTTTACCTCTCTAAATTATGGATTCCGTAAGAACCTGCGAACCGCCTCGCAAGAACCGATCAGATCAACGAGAGACCGTGTTAAATTAGAGACACAGACCATCCATCACCCTATTATTCCAGGTCTGGCGCGTCTCCGGTATCGAATTTATGATCACGTGCGCGGTGATTCTGTACCCGATGGCCTACTTGATGTCATCGGCCCTGGTCTGGATGGACTCGACGAACCTCGGAGCTGCGCTATTTTCATCGCCGAGTCTGGTCAATAGAACGTTACTGATGAAAGCTTGAATTACTTTGTCTTGAATAGTTCCCTGATTTCACTGCCTACCTCAATATTTGTATCTCATGATAATTATGTGCATATTGCACGATGTACTCCGTCGTGGTGCGAATGGACTCGACAGATCTCGGTGAAGCGCTGTTTTCTTCGTCTACTCTGGTCGTTTGCTGATGAAAGCTTGAATTTCATTGTATTGAGATTGAAATTCGGTGCACTGGTCACACTGCCTACCTCAAATTTCACTTTTCTAATGATTTCTGGAATAAATGATTCTTACCTACCCGCAAGTCTGATTCGCAGTTACTTCTTTTTTTACCTTTTTGATAGCTTCACATCACTTTTGTCGAGATACAGATAAACTGCTACTTCTTCAAACACCGATGTTACTGCCTCTGCTACTGCGTCATTCTTTGGAGATTAGGCACACCTGGGAAAGTCGAGGGAGATGGGAAGAGTGTGGTGATCTCATCTAACCATGATCTATCACCTACGAGAGATAAACGCGATTGGGAGAGAGAGATACGCATTTATGAGCGAGGTATGAGTGTGGTTAGAGGAGAGGTTGACCTGTGGAGGAATGGATCATGACAGGGTGAGAAGGAGGAGAGAGAAGAGACCTAGCTGATCGATCTATCAGCCCGTGCGCACACTCAAGCATGTCTTCTCCTATCATGCCCCCTTTTCTACCTTTACGGGCATGAAGAGAGGGTTTCAAGACAAAGTCAGATCTGTTTCACTGATTTTTTTCACCTGATTTCTTTTAGTTCATAACGACACTTGCGAATGCCGACAACCCCGCAGATTTATTGTACTTCCACATGTGCCTCTATCGAGGACTCTACTTGTTTTACGCCATGTCACTAGTGTTGTCATCTCGAGTTACTCGTCACTCGCGAGCTGTTTTCCCTCTCCTCACTCGCGAATGAGATTCACTCGCGAGTGCATTCTTCACTTTTCACTCGCGAGCGCTCGGGCACTCGCGAGTGATTTCGCTCTCGTCCCTTTCATTGTTCGCAGTGCGATAACTCAATTACAATACGAACGCGAAGAATGAGAGAAGAGTTCACTCGCGAGTGTATGCAAATCCACTCGCGAGTGGTTTTTCGCAGTCGCGAGTGGATTCTTCATTTTCATTCGCGAGTGGATTTCCACTCGCGAGTGGTTTCATTCCACTCATTCGTCGAGCGAGCGCTCGGCGAATAACACTCGAGCGAACAACACTACATGTCACACATAAACGATTTTTATGAGACGAATATAGTGAGTGTTCTCGCTTTATCCCTTCATGCCATGTCATGGGTTTCGGTTAAATGTTGTTAAATACTGGATTTCAGACGTGGAGGATTCTAAGTCGCGGCTCGATCAAGTGTAGCCTCAACCTCATTCTCATCTAGGCCGGTACAGGGTACGGTAAAATGATGCAGGACCGAGTGGACAGCTTGCCAATGAGTGCGTTTGCTTTATGTTCAATTCTAAACAAAATAAATTTAAAAAAGAGTTATCTATTATAACCTATTTTCGATGTTGAAGGATATAAAAAAATTTTTCAGAAAACGACGGTCTCTTATTCGTGTATTGCCGATTCATCGTTTTGTTCATTATTTTCGCGGTAAGATAAAATTGTTTGATCCAGTCTTGTAAACAATGTTGAATCAATCAGATGCTTAATTTATTCTTTTTTTAGATAACAATGTACGCCAGCTTCGCACTTGGCGGTTACAAGAAAGGGTACACCTGCGACGAGAAATCGTGTGCAGTCTGCGAGCTTCCCAAGAGAAAACATCCTGTGGTAGGTCACGTTTCCTATATCCCGGCTTTGATAAAATTTCGAATTCAGACCTGGACCCTGAGCTGCCTCGAATATCAGCTCTTATGTATGATCCTATTCTACCCGATGGCATATCTGATGTCCTCAGTCCTCATCGCCATCGATTCCGCGGATATCGGAAGCATTTTGATCGGCGTTCCCACCCTAGTGAATAGAACCATGAATGCAACGGTGTTGTCTTGATTACGTTTCTTATACCATTTTTTGTGGTTTTATGCTGACTGGTACAGACTACCTCACGTTGTATCTCATTCTGTACTGATTGCTCTGGGATAAACGGATCTTGTGAATGCCATGGATACTAGTCGTTTGGGTATTATCAGGGGGTAGGGATACACTCCCTACAATTTCGGGAATACAGATACAGAACATGCAACCCTACTAGGAGCTAGCAACTGCCTTCTGGATGCAAAACATGCGTTTGTTAGGCATGCTTTGTCTATGTCGGAGTTTATTCTTTCTGAGCAATTTCTAAGTCATACCAAGGTAGAGAGAGGGTCGGGGGAGTGGGTGACCTCTGGTAGATGTCATGGTGTGGGAGGAGAAGGGGAGGAGAGGAGAGGAGAAGAGCACATACTGGCAGAAGAGTCGGGAGGGGAGAGAAGGTGCAGGGGATTGTTGATCGATTGCCTTCCCAACCCAGCGCCCGCGCTTTCATTTGCTTGTGCGCGCCCATTTTATTCCATTTTGCATTTTTAGGACGTTTATCATTCTATCTTTCTTGCCTATTTAGTTACTGTTATCGTGAAGAGCCCAAACCTCCACTCTTGTTGCGTCCACCGTTTCAATATGTATCTTCGCTCCCCGATATTTTATTGTACAAAATTTAACTATTTTATAGATGCTTGATCCACTTTCGTTGCATCTCTACTTGTATCGGGGCATGTATGCAATCATTTCTCTGTGGTACGCGAAGACATTCAAGCCCTTCATTCCGGAAAATCCTGTGAGTTTTGTTTTTGTAAGATTTTTTTTAAATTAAGCAAAACTATTTTAGCGATGCGATAAATTCTCATTTCCACATTTTCAGACTTGGAGAGACTGCTTCATAATCAATGTGAAGATGGCGGCAATCATCCTTCTCATTTGGGCCAGCGAAGACCTGACGGCATTATTGATGGATAGACTGGGAAAAGTTGAATCCGGTAAGCACGTTAATTCTTCTTGCGTAAGTACGTTAATTCTTCTTCTGCATTAATTTTTTTTGTTATATTCTTCGGTGTGGTGTCAGGAAAAACTCAGTGAACAATGCTTTCAACGCAAATGTCTTCTACTGATTATTTGCGTGCGATGGTCATACTCTCTCTCACTCTTTCCTATGCTCTCTCGTATCTCTGATCAACGAGAGAGCATTGCGAAATGAGAGGGTCAGACGATTGTCCGCATTTGTTTTCAGTCAACGACGGGTTAGAGTGGTTCGCACTCAGCTATCTTCTCGTGCATATCATTTTCCAGGTAAAGCTTCTTAGATAGAATAAACAATGAATGTTCAAATATTCGTGATAAGTCCAGTGTTTTAAAACGTGTATCACGAGAAAATGGAAAATATTTGGAACCCCTCGGGAACAACTTGCTTAAATTTGAGAACACACTAGGTTCCAGGATTCGAAAAATACAGATAATTTATCCCAAATCCGGAAAAAAACACTTCAGATCGCTCTCTACTGTACCTGGGAAGTGTGCGGGTACAAGAGAGAGAAGAAGGAGCAGAATAATGAAGAGAAGGTCGAGGACAAGAAGAATCTCATTCCGGAAGAAAAGGAACAACAGACGACCGTGAGTTCTCTCTAGATAAGTTCTATGAATTGCCCTGAATTTGGAGTCTTGGTTGAATTGAACAGATCTTGAACAAGTATACATGTGAAACAAGGTATACTCATGAACACTTTTGAAACGATAGCACATTGCACATTTAGAAATTTCGCTGGAAAATACTGATGATAATTTGGCGATAATGCAAATATCATTGCAGTCCTGGTCCGTGGACCTCATCCAATACAACATCGCGTCCTATGTTATCTTCTTCCCGATGGCATACATTATGACAACGTCCCTTATTTGGTTTTACACAACGGATTTCGGAATGGTTTTCTACAACTCGACGAGTTTGGTGAACAGAACCATGTTGAATACCAACGGACCCGTTATGTCTTGAATTAATTTCATTAACGTGCATTGCATTGAAAATCAGGAACTCAATCTACCTCATCAATCATAATCAATTGACTTGACTTTTGATTACATGTAGCTGATACAATTCCGATAAACAATATTCACTCTTGAATCCAGTGCTAATGAAATCGCTCCAACTAACACAATATTGAAAACGCAATACATTTTTGCTCACATTGAGCTCACTCTCTTTCCGGAATGAGAGTCGAGAAATGGACTTTAAGAAATCCGAAATTTCCGGAATTACTAATTTATACATCCAGATGTGAATAGAGAAGCTGAAGGAAGGGGGAAGGGTGCGCGGCGCGGCGACGAATGAGAGGAAGGGGGGAGGGAGAAAGGCAAACCCCTGCGCAAGGGTTTCGAACCCTTGCGCAAGGGGTGACCCGGGAATGGACCGTTTTTGATCGTTTGACTTCGGGATTTGACAAATTTTGCATAAATGACATATATAAGTATTCCTAGTCAACTTTACAAGCTTTTGTGTCAATAAACGATCTCTGAGAGCGAGTTACCGTATACCTTCACATATTTTTTCCATCAAACACCGTTTTTAAGGATGTTGAGAGCTCCTGAGACTTCTACCGACTCCATAATTTCGAAAATTAGGGCTTTGTAAAATTATAGATCAAATTTTCCATGACATCCCTGTCATCTTGATTTTTTCACTTTGGCTTTTGCGAATCGGTAAAAACAATGGAAAACCTATTAACATTGCTGATCTGAAGTGTTTATGCAAATTTCATGCTTTTGTGTCAGAAAATCCGAAGTCAAACGATCGAAAACGGCCTATTGCAGACTCACCCCTTGCGCAAGGGTTCGAAACCCCTGCGCAAGGGGTCGCCTTTTATCCCCTCCCCTTCCCTCATTCTCATTCCTCACTGCGAGAGAGCGGCAGGGCCTTCCCTCACCCCTTCCTTCAGCTTCTCTAGATGTGAATAAAAAATTATTTTTATCAGTGCAAAGAAGGAGTTATTTAGCGAAGAAAAAGAGACAGTTCTATCCCGCAGCGGTACATGTTGCAGTGGGCACGTTACTGCAATCAACCATATTGACCGCATACGCTGGTCCGCTCGGGCCCTGGAACTATGGTAGTAAAATATGAAGAGAATGGTGAGGCCTTTTCCGTCTCCTCATTCCTCCTCTTCATTGAAGAGCTCACTGCGTCGCCCTCTTCTTCATTGAAGAATAACAGTTATGAGCGGGATGGGAGAGAGAGAGAGAAATGAACTCTTCATTTTACTTCTTCATTTGCCATTCTTACCTGGAACATCCAGTCGGTCCCCGCATCGTTGCATGCCACATCCATTGTTATCATTCCTGAAAAAGTCGTGTCCGCAACGAAGGAAGGACCAGAGTTGATCTGGAACGAACGCTTTTCAGACTCATCCATTTTTATATATAAAAAAATCTAAGAAGTTCCAATATTTTTTGGACCAAGGTAACAACAGATCCGAACGTGGAAGGAGTGGGGAATAAGAAAGGTTGGGAGGTGCCAAAAATTGAGCAAAAACACATACCGTAACATAAACGCACATGCCAGGCGGGGGCGCGCCCCCATAAGTGCACGTGAATGATCGCGTGATGCATCCGTTGACGACTGTCGGCGTGTCCGGGCTCCAAATGTTGCCAACTCCCACAGTTCTGGTGATCAGACTCGGGAAGCAGTCTTGACACACTGTAAAGATGGGAGCGTGCGTTCGAGATCATTCGAGATATCTCACTTGATATCACGTCACTTCCTCTCGCTTACCCGTGATATCCATCATTTGTCTCCCCATTCTTTCATTTGTCTCACTAGCTAAGAGTGAGATTGGCCTTGCTTCAACGGATTTCGGATGGTGTTCTTCAACTTGTCGAGTTTGGTGAATGTTAGCTGATGGACCCGCTGGTTCTTGAATTCTTCGACCTCAGACAATATTTAACATGCAGAATATTTATTACATTATCACAAAATGTACAATCAAAGTAGGTGAGCGGGGGGTCAAATGAGGTAAGGACAATGGTAAACTTGATTACGAGTGTTGATTTTATCGATCTGATTCTACGCTGATACACAAGAACGCAGAACAACAAATCAAACACGAATCTATGAGTTTGAACAGGGGCGAAGTCTACTGTCTATGGTTGTTAGTGAGTGTGTCGAGTTCGTTTCTAGAGTTGATTCATTTATACTTGATATATTTTTGTACTACAGTATCACCAGATAGTTGCGGGTTGCGTGCGGGCTTGGTCAGATGCAATACTAAGAGGAATAGGACACAGGAGCAATAGGACCAAAAAATCGAGACAATGAGCGAGCGGGGTAAAGCATGCGCTGGGGAATACTCGTATCGGGGGCAGAGGGGCGTGAGATTACGGTAGGGTATTGAAGGTGAGTACGGTAGAGGAACGTGTAAAGGTTGGGCCAAAAACACAGAGAAGTGCCTTGAGAGTAGAGATGTCACGGTGAAGAATCCGTCTCTTCACTCCGTGTACTCTTTCATCAAATAGAGAGACTAGAGTGCAAGCGGAATGAAGAGATAGATTCTTCATCTTGACATCACTACTTGATAGGCCCAGGCTACCGTACACCGACGGGGGCTGCAGAGCGACCGGGTACTCGGAACGAAGTGCGCAGACGTGACAATTCATCGGAGAATATTTCGCCGCTTTGGAGAGCGGAGATCAACTGATCGAAGTCGCGTTCCTTGTCACGTTTTCGGTCTGAAATGACGGCATTTTCGAGTTTTCTTTCTAGAAAAATTTACGAAATTACAGGCAAAAAATGCCAAAATGTAGCTTAAAAAATCGATAAATCGCTCACTTTTCCTCGCGAAGAATGATCGGGCGATCGTCTGCCGCTTCACCTGCACTTCCTGTTCGTGCTCCTGCCACATCTGCAAATTGGGGAGGGTTACGGTAGCTGGATGTTGATCGACAATTGACTTAATCGGTAATTTGACATCTAATTCGACAATTAGCATTGAATAATGAAGGTCGAAATAGTTGAGTTTCACAAATGCTTCTTGAGTGATCTAATGTTTTAATTTCAGTGTTGTTTGGCTGACTGGTTGAAATAACATTTCCATCTATCCACAGAACCATACCTGCTGCTGGCACTCTCCCATCTGGCCGATGAATCTGGCGAGCGTAGCGAAGAACTCGCCCGGCGCCTCGTACGAATCCGCACAGAACAGACGAGTGCACTCGGAGAACTGGAGAGGGGATACGGTACAGTGAGATAATGAATCGATAACTGACAGGTTGCTGTATTCGCCTGTAGATTCTAACATAGTGGGTCGATAGCTACCGTAATCCATCATAATCGTAATGGAGAACGGACACTGCAGGATTAGCGTGGTGCTGATCGATAACTGACTATCTACAGCTACTGTTTCCTTCTATTCCACTTCTACATTTTGATGGGCAAAGGTACATACGATCTATTGGCTTGGTGAGATAGTCGCTCTCAAAACAGCAACCATTGCGTCAACCGATCGATAACTGATTAATTATACAACTACCGTACCTCAGCCTGCATCTTGAAGAATGCTCTCTCCAGTGTGGTGTACTCCTCGTGAGCTGATTCGACGAAGGCTCGAGCGACGGAGGTGAACTGATCCCCTTCTACTGGGGGCGTGTCGGCAGAGGAGGGGGTGGATGCGATCTAATTGTAAGAGAGAGGCAGGTCACAGTAAGAATATCGTCCGCTTGAGATAGGTAAAAGTACGAATGTAATTTCCGTGGTTAAAATAGTGCAGAATACAGTAGAAAGGAAGAATATTAGATACAGTACCTCCTCCATTGCAGCTCTAACTGTGGACACTGCTCGCTCCAACGAACGAAGCTCCGCGAGCACTTCGGCCTTACTGCAAGAAGAAAAAATTAAAATTTAGAGATGATTGTGAGCGTTAGAATGTTGCTGAATAATTATTTTGTAAAACTCGGAGATAGATCACCATCTCAGCACGAATTTTAAATGCCAGATAAATCGCCGGTGAAACTCACTTGAACAGCTTATATTTTCAGTATCGAATTCTTCGCTTGAAGTGTTTTTGATACTACCAAATATTTGGACAAAATGGTTTTCCTAGATAATAATTATTTACACAAATAACTTACTTGAACCTCGCCGCCTCGTGCAGTGGGCCCAGCTCGAGACGCAGCTTGGCCACCTCGGGAAAGGATGAGTCGAGGATCTGAGAGAGGTGATCTTTGATCTTTGATCTCTTTTCTGTAGTTTGTTCTTTGATCTTTCCTCACCTGACACAGATGATGGAGCAGCGAACGATCCGCACGCAGGGTTGACTTGAGGTCGGAAAGAGATAGAAGAGAAGACATTTCGAAAGCTGTAACGAAATACGTTTCAAGCCGTTGATAATTTTCAAGGAATATCATTTTTTTCGATCGCACTTCCTCCCTTCTTCTTAAAAAAATTTGTCAGGATTCGGAAATACAAATCATAGAGTATTTATTCCACACTGGATGAATTTCCACTTTTCTTGCTATAGTTTTCTTGTTGAACCCTTTGATTTCGGGGACTAGCAGAGCCCGAAACATTAGGTCCAAACGTATATTTTTTTGCTTTCATTTGAATATCTTTCTCACCCGACGCATCGCCACTTCTCTTGCCATAGTTGAGATAGTTGCCCACTGCGAGGACGAGGGAGAGGAATTGGCGAAGACGTCGGGAGGAAGAGACGGAGACACAGCAGCGAGAGACGACTGGAAAGGAATTATTTTCAGATTTTCTAAAAAGAAAGTAAGTATTAGGTCTGTTTGTTTTTTTGGTTTTTTATTGTAAGCGTTTTTACAGTAAATAAAACTAAAAATAAATTAAAATTGGTAGTGCTCGGCAGATCAACGTGGGTGGCGGGATGAGGCCTTGGCAGAGGTCAAATACACAGGTCATGAAACTCAAAATGTGGTGTGCTTTTCCAAATTTTTCTGAATTTTGGGTGTAAGGAGGCTAGGTTTTGGGAAATCTACCCTGATTACGTGAAATAGTGGCATGCTTTTCTCTAATTTTTGTTCAAATTGTCCCAAAAATGTGGCATGCATTGGTGGATTTCCCGGTGGTATTTGACCTCTGGGCCTTGGACATGGAAAGCAACCTCACCCTGGATGGACGGTTCGAGCAGATCCAGGCGCTCCTTGAATGACCTAATGATGTGCAGGCACTTGAGACGCTGCTCATAGCGGGGAATTCTGAATTATTAGTTTTCTCCCAAGATCAATGCAATTGACATCAACTTCGACATTATTATTAGAAATATCAATTGCCTGTGAAACGTAACTGATTTCAGATTTTTGGGAATTTATGTTCAGTACAATGCGACATGTCATCAGCACGAACCAGTTGTAAACCATAACTCATGTTATCACATTTTCGAAACATTTTAATTTAAAAAAAATCGCCACTCACTCTGATATCTCGTACAAGAACCCATCCGCCGTTGTCAAACAGGAAGAGGCGTTGCCGAATCGAGAAACGACCTCCTTCAGTTGCCTCTTCTCGCGCTCGGAAGGCACGAATTTGAGCATCTCAAAGATCAAAGATCAAAGATCAAACTAGAAAGATCAGAGATCAAAGATCAAACCTGCTCGATCATATCCTTAGGGATGCGGTCGTCCATGGCGAGCAGGGAGCGGCTGGAAAGATCAGAGATCAAAGATTAAAGATCAGAGAATCTTTTGAGAAAAAATTGACCAAAAAGGCAACTCAATTCATGGCTCTCTTATGTATGATGTACTTTATCTAAAAAAATCGATAAGATGACCTTACCGTATGTCCCTGTTCGACATCCTCAGTCGATTCAGCATGATCGTGCAGTTTTGCGCCTTGCGCGAGTCCACCACAGCGATCTGAAATAAAGTCAGATATCAATCGATTGATGAACTCATTGATACCGTATAATCAAAGAGAATTCTGTAGCAAAACGCCGATCGGAATAGCCATTCGAACCCAATAAAAAAATCAGTTATCGATCAACCAGCTATCGTACCTTCTCCCTTCTTCCTCTCGAGATCGTTCCCGCAATGGATACGGTATCGTCGTCCTTCTGACCGGATGGAGCGGCGAATTGCGTCTCAAGGGAGGCGAGGTCCAGCTGAGAAAGTCATTTATCGATTGATCAAGGACTACTGTTCTCATCGAACTGCCGTATTTGCTCAGTTTTCATTTCTCTATAAAAGCACACAACTTGCAACTGTTTTTTTTAAGAAAAAAAAAACAGATCTCGATCGGCTAACTCTTGAGCTACCGTGCTGTACTGTGTTTTCGAAAATCAGTTCTCGATTGCCCAGCTACCGTACCGTCTTGTACATCTTCTCGTATCCATTGTTCTATCGTATACTAGAACAAAACAAAACAGTGTTATAGAACATCAGTTCTCGATTCACCTACTGCTACCGTACTCCAAAGATACCCTAATCGCCCTAATCTTACCGTCTTGTACATCTTCTCGTCCTCCATGCTCTCCCAGGCGGTTCCCTTCACTCGATCGGCGGGGATCTTGCGCCAGTTCAGAGTTTTCAGTGCTGAACGGGGCTTGGGCACCTGGATCAATTATAATTAAGTCGTTAATACTCGTATCGATGCATAAAAAGTACGTCGTCGTTGCATTGATTCGATTATGTTTCAGGGTGCATTCATGTTTCAAAGAGATCCGTCTTTGTAGTGAAGAATATGGATCAGAGGGAAAATCTCACATTCTTGTCGTTCTTCTTCTTGATCGGTTGGTGGCCGACGCCGCCGAGTGGGGGAGGTGGCGGGGGAGGGGGCGGAGCGAGGGCCGGAGGGCAGACCTGAATCAAATAGAAATAATAAAAGCTACACATTTTCCCATGCTTTTTCATGCCAATTGCGATCCAACCATTTGGTTCTCATTCACTGATGACATCCAGCCATCGGACGAGCAAAAACAGCATTAAAGGAGGGCGAAAGTCAAAAATTCCTGGAACGAAACCCTGAGCAATAACGTGACAGTACTGTATTTTTCAGTTCATGATCGCTTTCAAAATTTTCCTCCTTACAGTACTCTCCTGTCAAAGGCGTGGCTTTTCTGTCGCATTTCTCTCCCTGTTTTGCTGGCAAAAACATTCGCACGCATGAGGATTCGAACTTAGACCTGGAATTGAGTGCATGCGAGATAGGCGTAGCACACAACCACTTTGCTACAGGTCGAGAGAGGCTTGATGAGGTAGGAGT
>LS486778.1:366870-389285 GCA_900490705.1 Pristionchus arcanus | reverse complement strand
CAGAGGTCAAATACACAGGTCATGAAACTCAAAATGTGGTGTGCTTTTCCAAATTTTTCTGAATTTTGGGTGTAAGGAGGCTAGGTTTTGGGAAATCTACCCTGATTACGTGAAATAGTGGCATGCTTTTCTCTAATTTTTGTTCAAATTGTCCCAAAAATGTGGCATGCATTGGTGGATTTCCCGGTGGTATTTGACCTCTGCTATGGATGCGGTAGGGATGGGTGCTGGTAAGATCCAGGTTGGTTTTGCTATGGTTGAATACTGTGGGGATATTCGGATGACTACGGTAGGTGTGATGGTGCTAGTCAGCATTTACCCACAAGGATCAGATCGATCAGTGAGGTTGCAATAGGGTTAGAACAGGGCAGGGTAACGGTAGCTGACTATGCCGAGGTGATGTGCTGAGGTAGTAGTGCATGTCTTCGGAGGGAATACCTTATGTCTGACTACTGTAGGTATAGTTTGAAGGATCTCGGTATCTCACCATGAACAGATGCTGCAGCAGGCTGATGAAGTGGTTGAGGGCGACCGAGTTGGAGAGGCGCGCAGCGAGAGCCTCCGCCATGCCTCCTGAATAGGTACGTATATTTTGTTTATGATTAGGCCCACTTTAGCATTGGATTCAGGTCGATGTGATATTTTTTCCATTTATTCTTTAGCATCTCGCGAAGGATCGAATTATCGGACACTACCAATGTCCAGGCATTTCGACCTCTCTGTGAAACATACCTCGTGACTCAAAATTTTCAGTGTTCTGGTGATTCTTTTGTTTATTTTATTAGTTACCTGGCGATTCGAAGTCGACGGGTGATGACGCGCCCGAATCGTCTCTCTTCTTGCTGAAAAATAGTCAAATTTAGGGATCGTCATCCGGAAAATAAATTTTTGAAAACCGGAATAAAGACGTTGATCGGTGTGTTTAAGTAGTGTCTTTTCCCAACGCGGCAATTCAAATTTTGTGGGCAAATTTTACTTTTTTTCGCGATTATCGATTAATTTAGATTCCCGTTCTCCAAATTTGTGCTTAACTAATAGAAAATGGATCGCATGTTCATCCCTTACCGTCTCGTTCAAAACGTTATTATAGCTTTTTTGTAATCAATGCCGTTCTGAAACGAAGTTTTTCGCAAAATCTTGTTTTTCGACTGCCATTTCTGTAAATGCAGTTCCCCTCTTCCATATTCTAGTGTAATGTTATGAGGTTGGCCTTATATGTCCTGTATCAGCGTTTCGATTGATTTGTTATTATAGGTTTTTAGCTAGACCTGTTTGAACTTCGCATTCTATTGTGATCACGTCGGGTTCGTTCCCATTGCTTTTTCTATTAGCTTTCCGACTAACAAAATTTTTATCCTTGTGCTTTTTATGTTAGCCATTACTAAGTGAGTCCCTGCTCGAAATTTCTTATATTTTATCGTTGTTCTGTAAAAGTTATGGCTGACTGAATCGAGTGAAAATTATGTTTTTGACAGCCATTTTCGTAGATTACATTCCCGTTTCTCAATTTCTATTGGAGTATTAAGGGGCGGGTGAAATACGTTCACTGACTGCTTTTGGTTTAATTTGTTATTATAGCATTTTTGCTAGACCTGTTCGAAGTTTGGGCTGTCCCATGACCACTCCTAGTTTGTTTCCGTTTCTCTTTGTCTTAGCTGTACGATCGAAAATATTTATATCTTTATCTTTATGATGTTAACCATTACTAAAGGAATCACTACCAGAAATAGCTAGTAATTTTCCACTGTCCTGTGTAAATTATGGTTGATAGAACAGGATTGGTATACGGTAGAATTGAACATACTTCTTATATTATGTTTTACTAGAGTCCCCTTCCATGATTTGATGTGGAATCGATAGTAAATGTATTAATCATTGTAGACCTCTCGATTCGTTCGGTTTGTTCTTTATAGCATGTAACTATTCATTTTTTACCGTAACCATGTACTGTAAAATTTGTGTTTCATGGTCCCTATACTCTAGTCACAGCACACATTTATTATGTTCCGGCAAATATCTGAGAGGAATGATAGTATACGTATGTTCTGTAAATTTAGGCAGTCTCGTGATAAGCATAATTCTACAATATTCGTTTGAAGTTCGTGTATTCGCAAAAATACACTTCTGTATGTTCATGTAAAATTCTCAGGCTTAATTGACTTCGAATATTTTTTTTGTGTTATGTATATTATTCCTCATTGCTTAATAGATATTTTCTAAAGAAATCCTTTGATCTCATTTTGTTTCGATTTTTTATGACTGGTCTAATTATGAAGGTCCAACTTATCTTTCCTTTTCGAGTTTGTTAAGGATATAATTTTCGATACCTTGTGTTCTTGTTACTTCATATACAGACCCATATTATTTGTTAATAATTTTATATGTCTCACCCTCGATAGTACCCGCGAAAAATATTTGAGATAGTAGTGAGTGTGACTTCTCTTTTTTCGTTCGTGGTAAATTCCAATCAGCTCAAAAATACGCTGAATGATGTGTACGAATTCACAATATTTTAACTAATAGTTCATAGAAGAAAAATATTGCCTAATGTGATTTTCATCGTCGTTATGTGATATTAGGGGTTTCCTTGATAAAAATCTATTTTTTTTCGATTTCTGCTGTACCTAGCACTTTCATCTTTCAATTGAAGCAAGATAGTACAGAGGGCATTGGAATAGTATAAATAGAACGGCCAAGTTCAAATGAGTCATGGTAGGGGAGTACGGTATGTATTAATCATCGTCATTTCGGGCGAACTTGGAATGCGTGGCTAAAGCAAATGCTCAATTTCTTTAATGTTCACGATTCCTGAGAATGTAGTGAAGAAAAAATAATTTAAACGCTCCTTTCAAAAAAATAAATAATGACGTAGCAAAAAATAGATGACACGAGGAATCGCGAACGCGACGCGCACAACCACGCGTTGCGTGCATCAACGCTCTCTTGTGGGCGGAGCTTTCGAATGTACCCTTGTTTTGCAATACCTTTCCACTAAAGTGGTAATTCTAGTTATTATTTCAGAGTCCAGTACCGCATACGACTCTATTACAATGAAAACCAAACCGATTAAAAAATACTACAGTTTTCGATGACGGTCCCTAATTCTATGAGTTATGCTATTTGGGAATCGTCGCCCATTCACTGCACCACCAACCTCGGGGATGTCCAGATTGCCTGCGGTGACCAGCGCGCCGATCAGGTTGTCCATGCCGTCAGAGCGAACCTCGGCTACCGGTATCTGAAGATTAAGGTAAAGATCAAAGATCAAAAATCAAGGTTACCGTACCTGACTGCCAGTGATCACGACCGGCTTGCCCAGATTGTCCATCATGAAGGAGAGGGCGGACGCAGTGTACGCGAGCGTGTCCGTGCCGTGCAGGACGACGAATCCGTCGTAGTGATGGTACGCCTGGAACGGAAAATCGGTTACGGTTGAATTACTGTAGGCTTCAGTAGACTTTCAGTTACCGTTGAAGCATTTGTATAAACATTTCGAAAGAAAGATCAAAGATAATGATGGTGGAGGGCGAAATATCAAAGATCACTCTCACCTTTCTGATGTCGCTCGCGATTCGGATCCAATCGTCGAAGGTCATGTCGCAGCTGTCGAGCAGTGGCTCGTACTCGACGATCTGTGAAGGAAATGATCGATATTTGCAGCGACCGCGACGCGACACGCAACGCGTTCAAATATTCGATAATCAGTGCTCACCCAGTAGATGACGCGCTTCTTCATGTTCCTGATCGGCGGCAGCGAGTAGGGCGTCACGGAGGCATTCGCGTAGAACTGCAAATGAATATTTTCAATTGAAAATTCCTATATGGAATCTTTTTTGGTTAACGGGCAATAAATTATTCCTTCTTGGAATAGTTTGAACTAAGAAAGAAAAGGGTTACGGTATCCCTCTTTTTTATTGATTGATATTTGCATGAGACACGGTAATCTCATACAGTAACCAAAGGCCCCGCATGGTTAGGCCATGTGAGGCTGGTCACATCCAAAATACGGCCCTACTGGGGACCGTAGACAGTTAATCGCATTCGTGCCCTAAGGCAGTCAGAACAATGCTGAAAAATGGGACCTTATAGGCAGAGTGCGTGCTAGACTCGACGGGTAGGATCAGCTTGAATCCAAGTTGGAATTCTACTTGGATCGAAGTTGGATTCTCGAGGCTTGGATCCAAGTTGGAATTCTACTTGGATCGAAGTTGGATTCTCGAGGCTTGGATCCAAGTTGGAATTCTACTTGGATCGAAGTTGGGTAGGATCAGCTTGAATCCAAGTTGGAATTCTACTTGGATCCAAGTTGGATTCTCGAGGCTTGGATCCAAGTTGGAATTCTACTTGGATCCAACTTGGAAACCCCATTTTACTTGGATCCAAGTTGGGTACGCACACCAGAGAAGTAATGCACTTCAGCGCTCTAGTGCCTATTTAAAGATAAACGATCAAAGTCTAAAGAACCAAGATTAAAGTCTAAAGATCAAAGATCAACCGCTCACTTCAGCCTGTCCCGTGCGCAGAAGAGCGTTCAGTAGGGACATGATCGATGTGCGCAGTCGGTCGGTCTCGCGCTCCGAGTGGAACTCACTGAAAGAGATCAAAGATCAAAGATCAATCTTCAGAGATTAAAGATCAAAGATTATACCGATGGAGGTCGTCCACTAGTCGCTGGAAGCGCGTGCGCTCCCCGAGCGGCTTTGTTGCCTGCAAATCGATAATTATCGTAACCCGAATCAGTTGTCGATTGAGTACCATAATCACACTACCGTAACCCGTTAAATAATCAGTCCTCGATAGATTATCCTACCGTACCTCGGTGAGCGCCTCGAGGACGCGCGTCGGTCCCTCGTCGTCGTCGGCGGTGGCGAAGCACAGGCCGGACAGGATCTCGATCGCGGCGATCTGCAAATTGGTATTTGTCGTCGACGCACACGCAATGCAAAAAGCTTGAATTTTCAGGGGCTTTGCAAAACGTTGCCCGCGCGCACCAGACGCTAATTGAACCGGGCATGCGCACTTAGCGCGAATTGCGACAAGGAAGAGGGAGAGCCTCGAATTTCGAGGATGGACGAGAAATTAACATAGAAATAGGGGGAGATTGGTGCAGTCAATCACCGAAATTGACCGCTGCTTCCCCCGGGCCGGAGATCCATGGCTAATTTATGCATACGAAAAACGCCTATCTGCTAGAGATCAAAGACGGTGCCGAAAGTGGACAAAGATGGTCTGTGTTGGTCAATGCGCTCATCCGAAGACACTCCTCGTTTCACATGATCTCTCGTCGGTCAGAGAAGCGAGAGAGAATGAAGATTGAGGAGAGCTCTTTCTACTGGCGCCTCGGTGGGTATACTAGTAGGTATGCAAATATTGCGCGCGTGAAGGAGTGTGGTTCCGGGATGGGGGAGGAATCGTGAGAATAAGGGTAGGTGCTTTTTGGCGTGTGATGTGAACTTTCTCGCTTTCCCAGTATTAGCGACAGTGCACCAGGAGTAATGAAAAGGGATGAGGGAAAATTGAGATGTAGAACATTCAGAAACTGAATTGCTGCGGTAACATGAAAGAAGGACGTAACCGAATTCAGAAAAGAGAAATTTTTGTTACTTTTTTTTGCGACGAATAGACAAATGAATAAAATTGACAGACAGTGCTCTCTGAGACTCAAGAGGGGCGGGTGAAACTCAATATAACTCAGGAATCAAAAACGAAACTGAAAGTGAGATGCATGCGAAAAGTAGGGAAACGCTAGGTTTTGAACTATGATCTGAGTCTCGCAGACTTGCTTGGTCTCTCAGTGACCAGTGCTATCGGCGAGCTTTATGGCTGTCAGAGTGAAGTATCCGTCTCTCCATTCCTCACACTCTCTCATCGGTCACAGTGAGCGCATGCAAAAAGCCGAGAGAAAGTTTCGCCCGAGGCCTAGTTTGTTTAGGGAAACAACGCGACAAAGGTGAAAAGGCCCACCCGCGTTGATGCGAATTGGAATGGAAATGCGCGTTACGGAACTAACTGTCTTTGCTTTCAAATAAGCGAAAGTGTCTCTCCAATTTGCATTGTCTCTTGGTTTTACTGCACTGGGAGACTAGGGAGAAAGGGAAGGGTGAGGAAATAAGTAAGGGTCGTAAGTGGGTTAGTTTTGCACAGGGGCGAATCACATTGACCTACCCAATCGGACGGGGGAACCAGTAGAATCAATTAGAGAACGCGTGCGGTAATGAGTGGAGGAAGTCATCGCGCAGTGTGCATTCCCTTCGGGAGGGAAATAACCAAAGAAACATAAATGGCGCTGGAATTTTCGAGGAAACGTGGATCGACAGAAAGAAGACAACGGCCAAGCGAACGGTTGAAGGTATGCTCCACTTTCGTAAATGTTGGAAGAGTATACAAGGAAGTATTAGCGCACGGTGCCTCAGGTCATCTGAGGAAGGTTATCAGCCCGGCTGGCTTTTATCACTGTGTTTTGTCCTCAAGTTATCACCACTCTCTCCATTCCACCTTATCTCTCACAGTGTATAGCCGACGAGAGAGCACGTGAAATGGAGAGAGGCACGGGAACGGTGCCTCTGCGGCGCCCGCTCCAGGTGTAAACAAACGGCGCATGGTCGATTGTGCAAAGGTGATGAAAGGAGAAATGTTCAGCGTCTCTTCAATTTTCATGCTCTCATACCCATCAGAGAAACCGATAATGATGTCAATACGCTCCGGCGGGCTGATCTGATACTGTAACAATTCGGAAGATGTGTCACGTTTGAACATAATAACACACTGATAACATGAAAAAACATGAGTGTCATCGAGGCATAGTTCAAGCGTATACATTAACGGGAAGTCACATCATCGCGTTCGCTCAAAAAGGCATCGGTACACAATCGCAGCTCTTTCGAAATCACATCCCAACATGGGTACTCAACGCTCGAAACCAGCCCGATCGTTATGAAATCGCGTATGAGTGATCACTATGGAGGCATGAAATATATTTCGAAAAGTCTGAGTGGATTCTGATCAAATACAACGATAAGAAAGCATGATTCTGGAGAATAGTGTTTATTAGGGTTGCCGGATCGCGATCGGTTTCGGTATTACGGCGCGAGAGGGGCGGTATGTAAAGAGGGAGCGGTAATACCGCATCCTCTTTGCATACCAAAAAGGGGAGAGAGCAGAGGGATTGAGGAGAGAGAGGGGAATGATGCGGTATTACCGCACCCTCTTTACATACCTCCCCTCTCGCGCGGTATTGCCGATACCGATCCTGCAACCGTAGTGTTTATTGTTGTGGAACTGTGATTCTGCGCAAGGATAAAAGGGACGAGCGAACACTAAATAGCGACGAATTTCCTAAATGAAAGTGAGAATGTTTTGGTTCCAATTTAGAACACCCCCTACCGAGAGCCACCCCGTCGCATTCCACCTCGCTTGTATTAGATTAATCGGCCCGGCCATTAACCCGGATACTTACTTAGTATTACAATCTTTTCTTGGTCAAGGAAGTGAGAGAGCGTGTGAAATGAAGAGAGTTAGCGTAATTTACTATACCAAAACATTCGGCAGTAAAGATGTAATGACTGATCGCTAGACAAATACATGCATACGTTTCGTGATCCCGCGCACTACTTCTGGGAGTAATAAAGATGGAAAAGTTAAGATTAGATCCGTGGAAGGTATGCAATAGTAGCAATTTATGCGGAATTTATGCGGAATGAGGAGGGCGATATGGGGAAACGTAAGTTGTGACTTATTTTTTTGTACTTGTTAGAATACTTCTCGTCTTACGCAGGGAATACGTGAAATGATTAATTATTTGCATTATGATGTCAACAGTGTCGTCAATTGAACAGTATTCGAATTATTAATTTGTTTTACAAATCAACATAGCTGGAGCATCAAATACTAATGAGAGCAAGCGCTTTTCCGAATGAGCTGAAACATATCTGAGAACGAGCTAGATATTTGAAAATGGAATGAATAGAGAACGCTACGCGAAGAGCGGCCATTCCATAAACTAAGATGTCGGAAAATCAACGCTTCACGTGTGGGTTCACGTATGAGGAAGCGCTATTGAACACACGGGAAGAGCCGGTGCAAAACCCCTCCAGTCTTGCTCGCTCAGGAGGCTCTTTGGTTTCCCTCTCCCTTCCCAGTGTTCCCTCAGTCTCTAGTCTTGGACTAACTGGAGAGAAAGCGTGCAGAATGGAGAGCGCATTCTCTACGGTCTCTCCATTTCTGTCTGACTGGCAAGAGACCATCCCGAAGGGAGAGACAACCTCACTCGAACAGGAAGGCCCACCTAGGCGCGCTTTCTTTGTTCGGAACACCCTCCTCGATACGCACTGTATCTCGTATCTCTGGCCTTCCAGAGACTCTAGCCTCCCGTTCAACCATTCTCGCTCCCGAACGATACCCTTGAAAAGAACGCCTATTCCACACTTATGAGTGAGCATGCTCGGACTCGAAGGGGAGAGTGCAAGCGGAATGGGGAGAGTGAGGGCAAGTTTGACCGTGGAAAAGAGTGCGCAAGGTGAGTGCACTGATTGCTTTGCAGGGCGAGGGAGGCGCGTAAAAGGCATAACGCCCTTGCGAAACAAGCCAGTAACGGTGAAATCACTCTACTTGGAAGCTATTCTTCCGAAATGATGACTCCTAGGCAACACTTCGATGTCTAGATCGAGAACGCAAAATGACACAAGAGAAGGCAGGTAAAGGCAATGCTATGCGGAGCTTGCGAAATGGGCTCGTTCTACCTCTAGTAACAACGCCTATAGCAACACCTGACGGGATGGTGAAATAGCTCTACTCTAGGCTACAAGCAAACACGCTTCTTCTCTTTCATCGGGCTAGGTTAATTAACACCGCATGATGAAAAGTGTTACGAGAGCATCTGGAGCATCAGGTACAAACCTATGCACTTAGAAGCATCGAAAATCTTAGGGAATGAAATTGGAGAATATCGCTAGATTGCTTAGAGGTACGGGGCGGATGGCGCAATCTCAAGGTACACATCCGGAACCCCCTGGAGTAGGATGATTCAGTTCCCCCCGCCGGGGCTCAGACATCAAAGGTATCGAGGGAAGGGAGCGCGACAAAAAGCTCGCGTGTAAGGAATTGTACAGGAACTGATGATCGTTGAGTATCTACATTGTTGGGAGTTTTTCCAAGCATTACTGTGAAAAAATGCGCAGAACAAAGCGCAGATTTGGTATGAGTACGGATGTTGGGGCATTGAAAGGAATATCTTAGGTAAAGGCGAGCAATAGCGGGCCTGTTGCACTAACACTCATCAATGACTAACGAATCGGAAGATCATCCGACGTGGAATGGAGAGGGGTGAATCTAGAAAACTGATCGCTTCATTCCCCCCTCCTCCCCGTTCCCTACCATTCCGGTCACGGAAGGAGGGTTCCCAGATAATTCCCGATAATCTGATCAGCTTGCGCTGATTAAAACCCCACGCGCGGAAGCTCTTCGGGGTGCGTTTTTTGGAGAGAACAAAGAATGATCTATGTCTTGCTAGCTACTTTTTGCAGAAATTGAGCTTCTAATTCACATAGCCGATCGAACATCGAGGCCCTATCGCATGTATCGGATTCCGCGTTGCGGTCAAAAAACCGCTGATCACGGTCTCGAAAATCCGTCCATTGTTGGACTGCAGAGAAAGAGGGGCGAGAATTGGTCAGACTACAGATGTTGTGGGCGAATGATAGTGACAATGAGCAATGGACAAAGGATGTGAGTCAGGTAAAGACAGGAACTCAGTAGGGGTATCACAACATACCACTGTGCGAAACGATCGGGTGAACTACTACCGGGCTACTACAGGGCCAGAATGACTCAACATGTACTTTCAAGTATAGAGGTAATGTTTCCAGCAGTAGTAATTTGCCCGTAGTAGCGTGAGTTGCTAGATGAGTCAGTAGCTAGTTGAAACATGCATGCAAGTGCAGGGTGGTCGAGTAATTTGAGCACAATTTAGCCTAGTGATTGCTTTAGTGACCGTTGACAAAGATAGAATTGTAAAATTAGGTAGAAACGCTGGAAATACGGGCCAGTGTTGCTTTTTTCTGCAACTAACTGGGCCGCTAGAGTGGGTGCAATGAAGAAACGAAAGGGCAGTTTGTAGCCGACAAAGTGCAAAACACATACATACTGAGTATGCTGGATGGAGATTTGGTTACTAGAATGCCCTATTGTGAGGTCTACTATCCGGGTGGTAACAACAATATACAATTCTGCCTAATTCCCGAGTAAGCCCTACGCGAAAGGTGCGAGAAATTGATGTGGGTGAGTCAGAATTTCACACACACAGTCAAACAAGGGCCCCGAGGTGGCACCACCAAGTGGGAAACCGGACACCCAGACAAAGTGGGGAGCGATGGTCTGCGTCTCTTCGTTTCGCGTGCTCTCTCGCTTTGTCTGCTTGCCGAGAGAGTATACGAAATGAGGAGAGAGCTAGGCAATTGCCCCAGACATGTGACATTTGACTCGAGCGGACCATCAAGCGTTTTGATGGGGAGTGGCGTCACTAGAACGTGGCTGTGAAATATGGGGCATAATGAGCAAAAAGTTGTTGGTGATTTTTATAAAGTACCGCCATCGAGCAACGAGCAATTTGGTCCCACCTATATTTTTCTAAGAACGACTGTGAAGAAAGATTGTCAATTACCAATTTCAGCTAAACTTCAGTATTCAGTGAAGCAATAAAATATGGAAACCGGTGAAGCATTCGTGCTGATACTCAAGTCATTTCAGAGAGATAGCAAATGATGTCTCACCTTCACCCGGATATCGATGATCTGTATGGAAGATGCGATCGATAGAAGACAGTCTGCCGACGAGAGCACTTCCCTGCGACCGTGCTGCAAATTAGTTAAATTAGCCGTGCTGCAATTTATGGAAGGCAAAGATGTATCCACGTCAATATATTTTACAGTCGTAGTTCAAAGATAGGTGGAACCACGGCCGCCTGTTAAATAATTATTAATTAATTAATTGATTATTAATAAAAAAATCGCCTCAGTTCGTGATGATCATGAACAATTGCGCCTCAGAAACCAAAAACATTGGAGCGAATTCGAATTCTAATCTGATAGGGCGGTATCAACCAATGGCGTCAGTCTGCAGGGACACTCATCCCTTTGTCCTAATATGATTATGATTTGATCATCGATAAAAGCACGGAAAAGGGCAATCTTTCGTAATACTACAAGCGATGATACTTGAAAATTTGTGAAGTTACTGGCAAAATCAGAATGTCTATCCAAACCACGTCACCTCTTCCTATTGCAAGCTTTCACAAAAAGCCTCCCCACTCCCTCTCTCCCTGCTTGCCCCCTAACCGGAAATATACCGTTCGGCATTACTCGCTAATATTGCAAGAGTGGAGCGAGGGGGGAAAGGGTGAGAGGAAGGGGGGGGGGAGTAGATATCTAGTCGGCTGTTCATTCACACCACCACAGTGAAAGCTGCGCTGCGGAGTTGTTGATGAACAATAGAATACTGTTCTTCGAATCCCATGATCTCTGGTGTTACCTAGATATCATGATTTGGGATCTAATTATGCAGAATGGTTTGATGATACCTAATAAACCGCTTGGCCGATGAAAGCCTGCTGTTTCCGATACAACTTCCTAGAAACTGCAAGGCAGACCAGCGACTTTGCCCTCGCACTCAAAGTGACGCTAAGTCATCGCACAAACAGCTTTTTATTTTCCCGGAAAGAGCAGCCTTGAATCTAGTCTGATGACTTGGCAAGATCTGTCTCTCCTCATTTCGCATGCTATTTCGCCTCTCTGACCCGTGATAGAGCGTGTGAATCGAAGAGACTATGTACTGCCATCCCTAGTCTGATCACACCCTTTCCTTGTTCGCCCTGCTGTTCTTTTCCTTGAGGGGCTACCGTAATCCTTGAGATTATGGGCCTCTTGACGATCGACGATTAACTTTTTTTTCTGCGCCCGAGCACGTATGGTTTGCACTTGCTCCGAGTGCGCCAATTATTTGATCGGAACGCTCCGCGCGATTGTTGGGTTTAGGGGGGGGGGGGGATAAAAAGTTTGGCGCAGCGAGACCACCATGGAAGAGTCTCGAGTGTTTGCTATTTTCATGATTGTTAGTGTGAGTCTAAATAAACATTACATAGTTAACAATGATCTTGGAGAGCAATAAGATAATGAAATTATCAAAACTCACATTCGAATTCAGCAGAGCTCGGATCGATGCGAGAATGAAGAAGGCGATCCTGAATATATATTTTCCATTTCTGATTCTCGAAATTGCCCAATCCCATTCCTCGACGTGTTTGAGTTATGTTTCAGAACACGCTCTTCACTGCTGGCCGATAACACTATCGATATCAATCTGCCTCGCACCACTTGCAACATTTAAAATATCTAAATATCAAATAAAAGCTAGCCGATGAGGGCGTCCGCACCGTTGCCAGCGACAGAAACGAGATCAGTAGGGAGAGTCTAGTTTCTATTTTCGAAATCGCAGTAAATGAATATGTTTCAGTGCGCTTTCTTTTCTACAGGTCTTATCAATTTTGATAGTGACAGCGTACAGCGTCTAAATTCAAAATATGATTAAAAAAACTACCTCGCCGACGAGGGCGTCTGCACCGTCGATAGGGACAGCAACGACGTCAGCAAGGAGAGACCGGCGGCGGCTATGAACTCCTCGAGGAAACTGCAAGGAAAAATCATTATTTTCGGCCCGTTTGACCAAAAAAAATCCTGAAAATCGTGATTAGCGCATACTGTTGAACATCACGGTGCAAGAAAATCTTCTGTGATTGGCATTTTAGAAATTATACCCAGGACATTTCGAACTGATAATGTGTACTCGTGACGAAATTCCAATGCAGCCACACCCATCCCCTGAAACCACGATCGCGCGCAGGGGCTAAATTGATCATATTTTAATGGCTTTTGAGACAAAGAAGCGGGGCAGACAGTGGCGCCATTTCGGAATTCCAACGAAATGGCTGATTCACAGTCGGACTGTCGCGCGACAGAGACTTCGCTTGAATCTATTCCTTAAAATAAGATGCATAAAGTTGAAGGGTCTTCAAAAAGAGTGCAAAAATGAAAAAAAAACCTCGCCCGTTGTTCCTAGGTTAACCTAGGTTGAGAGCGTGCAGCGCAACCTGCACAACTTCCCCTTGCCTCAACAGTGATAGGAGCAGCCACTCTCCTTCCTCCCCCGGTCTCTCGCCTATCATTCGCCCGTGGAATTTACACGGTCTCTTGTTACCATCCTTCTCGCTCCCTCCTTCCTTACGACCATTTCAGACCAAGAGATAGTTGGAAATCAAGAGACCCAGAGAGATGGGGGCACAACCCAAACGGTATACGACCACTGCACGCAGACACACTGCCGGTTTACGATAGATGGAGCCTCGCTCTGACTCTCTCCTTTTCGCATGCTCTCTCACCCTGCCTAACCACCAAGATGCAAGAAAACCAAGAGAGCGAGAACAGTGTGCAGGAAGAGTGGCCACCTCAACTTTCCCCTTGCAAAAGCAAAAACAAGGGTAATGTCGAAAATATGAGGTACTTCGGACGCAAAAATGGAGCATCCTGGAGCACCCCTATTGTTCGGTACGTTGTTATTGCTGCTCGATTGGTGGAATTTAGGGTACGATCGCGTGACTACTGCACAATCTAGGTGATTTTGCATGCATTATCACCGAAAATCGAATTCTTTCGCGGATGAAGTACATCTATACGGAAAGTCTGCTTTTTCGAGGCGTTTGCTTTCCCCTTTTTTGAATATTATTCAGACCTGATCGAATCCACCAATGAGACACAAAGAATGTAGATAAGAACACAAATGGAAGCGATTAAGAATCCAGTTGGAATACCAAATGGATTTGCGTTGAGTTCCCAACCGAGAATAGAATGAGGAAGCAATACTCTACCTCTGTTCACTCGTCCTCAGTGCCGTCACGACGTCCTGCAGTTGCGTGACGAGGGGCGAGTCCTCGAGAAGGGGAGGCAGGGAGCGGGTCTCGACTCTGGAGAGATCAAAGATCAAAGATCAAGAAGTTCAGAGATCAAAGATCGCGTACCTCGTCAGGAGCGACGATAGGATGGCTGTGAGCGTGGAGACTGAGGAGGGCGAGAGCTGCTGCAATTGAATCATTGAATATAATATTTTTAACCTTCCGTAGGGTCTTTTTCGAAAATTCGAGCGTATTTTTAAATTTATCGAAATATTATACTGTCTTCTAATTACAGCGATCACAAAAAAGCCCATTTTGATGAATGCGATTTGAATCGCGCACATGGAACCATCCCAGCACTGGACATACGATCGAAATGAATCCGTGATTATCGCATAGCGAGAGGAAACGATTTGCGCATGATTGTGGGTTTGTTACGGAGAATGGAGGAATGCATGGCAAAAAGTGAATGCAAAAAGGGTAATCGGTGCTTCCAAACGAATTCAAAAACCGTTAAACGACACCGTTCTCTCACCTCCGGATGCTTCATGATAATTGTATTTTAGTTGTAGCGGGAACTCCTCGCCCATTCAAGCAGACTAGAGTTTGCTATTTTCAGGTGTGTGTGAAACGTATTCTATAGATATCTAGATTATCTAGGTTCTATTCTTGCCCAGCACATGAATACGGGGTTTGAGACGCTGGAGGAATGCATGGCAAAAAGTCAATGAAAAAAGAGCAATCTCGTATCTAGTCTCGTATCTACTCGTATCTAGTGCACGATTAAAGTGGTGTTGCAAAAAAGGAGAAGGAAAGCATGGAAAATATCGCTAAACGCTACTGATATACAATTATCATGAAGCCACTTTGGACGCTTCATGATATTTTTTTAGTGAGAGGAACCGCCAAAAGAATCCAAGTACAATAGCTTGGGCGCTTTTCAGATATCTGTGAAACCTATTCGAATATTCGTGCCAGTGGTAAAACGAGCTATACAAATTAGGTGCTTTTTTTATTTTCATTGGTAATCAAATGACCAGAAATTGGCAATAAAATTAGGAGATCTGCAGAGTTAACGGAATGTGTGACACACATTGAATATTTTATATTTTTAACTTTTTGAAAGATTTTTAGTTTGAATTATGAAAATAAAATAGCAATTACAGTAGCGTGGCTCCTCAACATCGCTCTCTTCTTCTCTGTTGACTGTCCGGCCAGTTCGCGCGCCTTTTCGTCCGATAGCTCGAGTTGGGCCTGAAATTAATTTTAGGAACTTGTCCCTTCAAGAGGAGGGTGATCTACAGTCAAGAAAGAGTACGAAGATCCCACTCCCCTCCCTAAAGTTACCATCCTGCATGCCCATTGGGGGAGGGGGGGGCTGAATCTAATTTTAGGTCAGATCTTTGCTGTCTAACGATCAGTCAATGTACCCACCGCACAGGGGCTCAAACAATCCCCGCAGTTCCCTCTATTGATCCCGAGTGATCTACGATCCCAGATGAAAAAGGAGGCAAACAATCTGTTTCTCTTGATTCCCGATGCTCTCTCGCACAGTCTGACCGGCGAGAGAGCATGAGGATCGGAGAGAGTCAGACGATTGAAAGTGGGAGCGAATAAATGATCAAGCAACATTCTCGCATGTGGATTATGCATCGGAGCGGGGCATTTTTTTCGGGGCGAAACAGAGTTGCTCATTATTCAAAATCTGTCAACACGGGAACACTTCTTCTTTCTTCATGAATTACAGTATGATCAGGCCTGAGAAAAAAACTAAGTTAATTACTGTAACATATTACGACTAACGTTTGGGAAGCTTCTCGGAATTGCTGAAACAACGTAAGAAGCGTTGCTAACCATCAATGTGTGGAACTGCTCCTCCAGCTCCGCATCACTCAGCGTGGCCGGGTCCAGCAAGTCGGGCGGCTCGGGTGGGGCCTGCAATAAATATAAATCCTTTTAATCATGCTCTCTTAGTGGTTGTGGAGGAAGAATTGTCGCCAGTATTGAGATTCAGCCACTTCCAAACTGGTTTATAACAATAGTGAAACTCAATCAGTATTTCGTATTTCGGAAAGGATAATTTTCCGAATTTCGTAAATTGTTATTACCTTCCCGCCGCCCTTGTCGTCCTCTCTGTAGAAGCAGGCGAGCACTCGATCCACCCAGTCGTTCAGCACCGACATATTATGATTACGGTAGGATTACTGTAGGCGATGTACGGTAGGGTAGGATACGGTAGTTGATGTTATAGTAGGAACGTGTAGTAGAAGTACGGTAAGTCAGAGGTAGCTTACTGCAATGGTTTCAATGAGAAATTTGAAGTCAAACAATGCGCGAAAAACTCGAATCCGAACGAATAAGAACGATGCAATGCAAAAATAGTCGAATCGAACACACGCGGAAGGGTATTGAAGACCATGAGGGAAAGTGGGTTCTCGGAGAGGCGATCGAGAATCACGTTCAAGACTACGAAAGGGCGAGAATGAGTGCTTGTTCGGTAGTGTGAGGGAGTCAGACAGGGCAAGGGAGCATGCAGAGAGGAGTGGTTATGAGAACTGAGTGATCTACACCATGAGGGCCAAAAATGAAAATTGATTGCGTAGTTTACTCTTCGACCCAAGAAGATGGTTCGGCAATAGCGTGATGTAGAAAAGCTCAGAAGGTTATGTCCAGGTGAAACTCAATGGAATCTGTATTGAGTGGGTGAGGAAAACGTGGTTATTAGAGTTGGCAATGCGGGCTAAACGGGCCCGTATTGGCGCCCCTCTCCATTACGGGCCCGTTTAAAATTCGAGAGAGGAGGGGGAGCTAAACGTGGCACGTTTAGCTGAACGTGCCACGTTTAGCTCCCCCTCCCCTCTAGTCCCCTGAGATGGGAAGCGCTCTCTTCATTCCGCATGCTCTCTCGCTTGCAACTAGGGAAGAGGTAGGGGAGAGAGAGCTGAACGTGCCACGTTTAGCTAAACGTGGCACGTTTAGCTTCCCCTCCCTAAACGGGCCCGTTTTCCCGTTATCTTTTAGACAACCCTAGTGGTTATGAGAACTGAGAGAGGGGGTGATCTACCGCAAGGGCGATTATGGATTGTATGAAGAAAGCCTTCGCACGTTATTGAATTAAATGATGAATCGGACAGTTGAGGCCACAGTAAAGCACATCAAAAAAATTTTAAATTTGCCTTTGGTTCGCATTGGGTATTCAGCTGCCAGAGAAAGTAAGCAACAATTCATGATACCGAATGAAGGAAGAGTCGCCAACACAACAGATGCAAATCAGAGGCAGAAACAGCCGTGAAAAGCGGATTATTTCAGTCGGAAAACAGGGGAATCTGACTGAAAACAGCAAGTTGGGAAGTGAGAAACGATAGATCATGTTCGATTGTTCAGTAATATCAAAGCGCTAACACACCAAGAAGAGAAAGATCATGACATTTCAGATAAAGGGAGATGAAAATGAATACCGCATGAAAATTTTTCCAAAGTTTTGCATTTTTCTTGAGCAAAAACAACTGGAGCGGATAACATCAATGTAGTAATAACAATGTTGTTCTCGGCACATTTTCGCGCATCGTTACCCATCCGATGTATCAATAAATAGAAGGATACCAAGAATTGCTGGCGTGATTTACGAATATGGCAAAATCATGCGCATTCTACGTCGCCTATCACGAGCCCCGTCGGAATCGAATCATGCGTTACCAATGTCCTCATCATTCTGCATTATCGTTAATCAGTCAGAGTAATGAGATAGCACTCGAAACGAGTAGAGGCAGGAGTTCTAATCAAGTTCAGCACCAAATTTACGACTCTGATGAACGGCGTGAGGAACGATGGCATGAAATTTATAGCGCCCCTTGATTTTATGGCTCTAACCCGCGCTGAAAACTGCCCCTCACGAGTCAATCAAGTCAATCATCTGACACATTCACACAAGCCCAGAATAGGTTGTTGAATGCAATGCAGGCGGTTTAATCCCCCGAAAAGGTCACGTCACGCCACCTCCGATTGGAGGGAGGGGACTGGTAACAGAGGGATTACTCGCTACGAGCGTAGTAAGTAGTGGGGAGTGGTTGCTAAACTGTCAACATCTCCATTAGCAGCGCAAAAACTACGCGCGATTAGAACTAATGGTTCCGAAAATACGCCCGATGACTCAAACATTGTGAGTTCTAATGGAAAAAGTTTCGAAAATGTCGGCTCTGACCGGCGATGAATTATACAAAATTGAGAGGCCGCATTAGAACCCCTACGACAGCACAGAAACAGAGGCAGAGTGAGTAAGAGCAGCAGCAATCCGAGGTCAGAAACCCACTGCGGCGGCCGGATTTTCGTCTGACTCTCTCACTTTTGCGCGCTCTCTCGTCGTTCTCTGCCCAAACGCAGTCATCACAGCGAGGGATAAGCCGTAAATTGCAGCTAGCGAGTGAGATTCTTAGCAGAAAAAACGCGTAGGGAGATCACAAACTATCGCGTGTTCGATTCGGTTCGAAAACGAGCACAAAAAGAGGTGGATGGCTGTGCGGAGTTGTAGTGATAATTGCAAGGGCTGTCAAAATAGGAAATCGTACTACGGAAACGATCATTGTCAGAGCGGTCATTAGGTCTTTTTTCTCGAGAAGAGCCATTAATCGAACAAGCTTGGATACATCGAGTATTACGAATCATTAGAAACATATCTGAGCAAGAGAAATAATGCAAAAAGTTGGCGCTGTAAAATAAAGTTGGTCATAATTTTTCGGTCACGAAAGAAAAAAATCAAGAGAGATTGTTTCAGAGATTGCGATCAGAGAGAGAGGGAGAGATCGAAGAGGGAGGCGTATTTTCATCCAACAGTCCTAGTAATAACAATAAGTTATTTAGCATATTTTTCAACTGACATTCCAGGCGCTGTAATGGAAAGTTGTCCACAATTTCGAGCGATCATGAAAGAGGAAGAGAGATAGGGAAATTAGGCGAAATCCCGGGGGTTGAAATCAGGATCGCTCGCCCGTGCGCGAGATAATCCTTGTACAAAAGTGAAAGTAGCGATTAATAATCGGCAGTTAGAGAGGGCGAGAGAGCACGGAGAATGGAGAGAGGCAGAGAAAGGGTGTTGGTGGGTTAGAAGTTGCCGGCATTATATCTCGCGGAACTGAGAACGGAAAGGGAAGGAGGGGGTAGAGCTGAGAATTCGGCATGCGGCACTCCTCGTTCTGTCTCTCTCTCTCGCCTGCTTGACCGGCTGACCGGTCATATTTTTGGGTTGCAATGCTTCTAGAATATTTCTTTTTTTTTTGCAGTCGTGCTGGTCGGACCATCGAAAATGAAGCGGCGTTCTGAATTTACGGTAGAGTTGAAACATATCCAATATCGGTTGCTCGAGGATTACCGACAGAAGAAAGGAATGAGTAGGAGCTCCTAGGTGAGTGATGGTATGAAAATTGAATTGAAGTTGTGAACATAGAGGTAGCAGAATCAGTGTCATCTGGCTTTTTAAAAACATTTTTTTGTCGAGAATGATTATTTTATGCGGTGCAAGAGTGGACGATCGGAAATGTAGAGCTATTCCGAATTTGCCAGGCTTGTGAAACATATTCGAAATATTAATGCAAAAATAGAAGAATAGACAAATAAAGGAAAGGGAAGTAGCGAGTCGATCTAGCAATGGTTTACTTTTAAAAAATGAAATAGAAATATCCTGATAATTCATAGAAGACAACTAAATATAGAGAGACAGTAGGGAGGGAGGTGCCAAAACGCGACATCCCCCCTTCCCCCAGACATATGAGTATTTGCCGATACACGAGGACTCATCTCGAGACATTCAAACAAAGGAATCGAAGGGAAATGGAAGTAGAGAGGGATGAGTGGGGAGGGAGTCGGGTCTCAGTGTGAAAACAGACCGATCTCTGGGTGACCTGAACCACTTTCGATGTGGTGTCAGGCCCCGAGGCATCAGTGGGATTACGTTTTCTATTATTGAACCAAATGGACTTGGTGCAATTCGTTGTGAGATTTTCTAATAATGTCTGCGATAGAGTGACGAGACCATTGGAATTCCAAATAAGCGAACAATCAACTGAGAAGAGTAACCAGGAAGTTTACGTGATGTGCAATACAGAGCCGAGGCGCGATGACACTTGGCGAGCGGTCAAGAGCAGTGCGATAAATCTATACCATGCCATCGGTAGGAACTTGCGCTTAGTTGAGATCACTAACAGAGCGGTCAAAATTGGGAAATCGTCACCGGTAACATGAACGACGGTGTTCGAATTGAGGGGGTGAGAGAAATGCTCCCGGTGTGAATAAATCCCGACCTAAGAACTCGCAAATTGCGGAGTAGATGAAGGTCTCGTAGCGATAATCTTAGGCTACAGGGTTACGGTAACGCGGGAAATAACAAATGTGTCTAAACATTCTGCGCTAAGTTAATCATTCAAGGTGATCTAATAAATTTTTCGTTGCTTGTACCATCAAATTCCATGAGACTGACTGGGAGCGAAAGATTCAAAATTTGAGTTGTTTGTGAAACATAACCAATCCGTGAACAAAATGGAGAAAAATGAGGGGGTATCCGTTAAAGCGTGAGATCCAAGTGCTATAGAAGAACATTCCGGAACCGCACGTGCCATGCGGATCTGGCTCTTAGCGCCGATAAAAACATTCACCGTTTCTGGTGTCAAATGAAGATAATGCTCTCTCCATTCTACGTACTCTCCGACCGGTCAGCTCGGCAAGAGATCACGCGGAATGAGGAGATTATTTCTTCATTTGCCCGTTTCTGGCTGTGGCGGATACGAGGATGCGCGCAAAAAGAAGCAAAGAAGATACGCCGATAGAAGAAACAATAGGGGAAGGAATGGCGAGCCTTCTCTGAGCGACAATAGAGCATGTGAAAAGGGGAGAGACTCGGTATCCACCCTGAAAAGGCGGCGGATGGCTCGGATGACATTACGCAGAAAAGGCTATTGAGATACCCTGCATCCTTTTTGTCAGTCAGAAATGGCGAGAGAGAATGAGAATTGAGGACAGTTAGAGAAAGACCATTGAAAGTGGACAATACGCGTCTGAAGCATGCGAATTGTGGCAGATCCAGAAAAGGAAGAAGGCAGAGGACAATGAGGCGCGTAGGCGGATCATGCTCCGGATGATGATGTGCCAAGTCGTCAACAACAAGATTCTGATGTCACCGAACAATAAACCAAGATAAGCCATCAGGTCGGGGCGGGAACCGTCGCATCGAAAAACCGAACCAGATATCCATGTGTCCCTGGGTAAGATCGCGTACGAAGGATCTAGGGGGAAATGAAGCGTTCCGAGCATTCTCCGGTGGTCACAAACCATTGACTAGCGAAGATTTCGACTCAATGTCAAGTCACGTACGAAACTTGAGCACAGGCAACAGGCTCTTATGCCTATAAGATAGAACGGTAGAGCGTGAGGAAGGAGGAGAATGCAAGGATCCTACAAACCATTGACAGAAGAGCTCGAAAAAACATCAAGTACAAAAAATCGCGGTGAACCATCCTTTCAGCGTGTCCTCACGCCTATCAGATGAAACGGTAGAGCTTGAGGAAGGAGGAGAGTGAAATGGACCTGCCCCCTCAGGCGGTTACAAACCATTGGCTCGCAAAGGGCCCTAGGGGCCGGCGGGTGGATGGTGTTAAACCGATGAGCACACAAACCGTGCCTAACTCTCTTAATATCGCACGATCTCTCGCTTCGAGGAGGAGATAAAGACCGCTCGTTGACAGTTTAAGCGAAAGTCGGTCTATTGGAAGCGCAGCGAGTTGAGACGGATGAAGGGCATCGTTAGGGTGGATTGGCAGGATGGGTCTGAGGTGTTTTGTTGGTCGAGGCCGTTGTGAAGCCTCCTCATAATGCTACAGTTAAGCTTTCAGCAAGACCCACCACTGTGATAATCCTGGGAATTGTGCGTCAAATTCAAGGAAATCCCCTTATTCGCGCGTGCGCACACAACGGAATCCCGGCGAAATCCGCGGAACGAATAAATGGAACGAAGCCTATTGTTCTCGAACAAGGAGCTTGATCCTCCCGGTGGAAATCTCACAGGATCGGGGGAAATCCCACAAAACACACTTGATCGACAAATCATTCTGATCTAGATGGAAGGAAAATGAGGGGAGTTGATCACTCTCAGAACCCGAGAAGTGCTCCCACGGGTAAGTGCCAGCGGTGGGTAGGGATGGGAGGGTGGTGAGAGAACATGCTAGGATAAGAGAGAGCCAAGAGTAACCGATATGGGGTCAAAGAGGCGCCGCGAGGGTATACAGTAGCGTCCAAAAGTATTCGGGCACTTTTTGTTTCTGCTGTAACTTTTGAGCCAGGAAAGCAATCAATTTGAAACTTTCACATCACTGAGGAACTGTGTAGGACAATATTTTGCCAATTTGGTTGGTATGTGAAAAATCGATATTATTGCATAGTGATGACGAAATCGACTTATGTTTTTCGATAACGCATTATTCCTAGAATAAATTTT
>LS486778.1:355079-365866 GCA_900490705.1 Pristionchus arcanus | reverse complement strand
TTTCTGGGTAGCCCTCGATCATATCTCTACGCATAAAAAAATTCAAAAGGTAGCAAAATTTATTCTAGGAATAATGCGTTATCGAAAAACATAAGTCGATTTCGTCATCACTATGCAATAATATCGATTTTTCACATACCAACCAAATTGGCAAAATATTGTCCTACACAGTTCCTCAGTGATGTGAAAGTTTCAAATTGATTGCTTTCCTGGCTCAAAAGTTACAGCAGAAACAAAAAGTGCCCGAATACTTTTGGACGCTACTGTACTAGGTAGAGATCCCGCCTTATCTCGCTCTGCGAGTAGTTATCCAACTCTCTCCTTTCCACTATGACTCTCTGTTCTCGGTCCGGTGAGAGACTCGGATTGCTGATCGTATAACTCGTGTAGGTTACCCAACGGACATGAGATATTGGAGGGCAAGGTCGGGCGACAAAAAAGGACATGAACCTATATTATCAAGATATGAGGGTATTCTTAGCTAAAACAGTGCGGCGAAAACGGTAACAATGATATTAATTAAGAGCATTATCCATGCTGTACGTATAGAATGAGAGCATAACTGCTAGCAAGGCCGACTGATCTCGAGAAAGACAGACCGGCAGCAAAAACGGCCAAAACCAATCTCCAATCTCGATGAATGAATGCCTTGAATCTCTCCATTTCGCCTGCTCTCTCGCCGGTTAGAGAAGGCGAGAGAGCATGAGGATTGGAGAGGATTAGAGAGAATGTCCTAGCGGATCAAAAGGGGGCAAAAAAGGAGAGATAGTCTTCTGGGTGAATGGAGTTTTGCGCGAATAGAATGAATGCAAGCGATAAGCGAAGGTCACGGAGAACATGAATGCACGGGGCAGATGAGGATGGAGAATCCGTCACTTCATTCCCTGTACCTTCTCATCAGTTTATTAGATCAGGCATAGTAGTGAGAGAGATACGGTAGATCTTACGTAGGATAATAATCAAGTGCCCTGGGCAATGGGTAATTGTAGTTGTGGAAACGCACAGGAACGAAGGATGGTTTAAAAAAAAAAGATGGTTTTAAAAAAAAGAATGGTTCAAATACCGAGAGTGTGTTTCCAATCAATGGTCCGAATTCCGCGTGTTGAAAACAATACAACTTGAAACCCCGAGGCTACGGTAGTTCGTGAACGGGATACTATTGGTGTTCGCATGCTAAAGATCGGGAACGATACTGTAACAGGCGAGAAGAATTACAAGGAAGGAATGGGTTATGTTTCACTGTTAATCAAATGCCGAAGCAACTTTTCGAATTAATAGTTGTCCGATTTCTCATTAAACAAGTGAAAACAAAAATTGGAACCCCAAGTCTACGGTAGATCTCTTCCGTGGCAAATAACACCGGCCCGGTGCCAATCGGTCCCATTGTTGGGACAGTCGGCTCGGAGACTCTCGCTGCTCTGAACGGCGAGAGAGCACACAATATTGAGAGAGAGGTTCAGACTGGAGCACACTGACCTTCTGATCAAACACACACGCACTTTGTTGTGGTGTGCTGCCCTATTGACACCTCCTTCCTGCTCTCTCCATTCTGCGTGCTCTCTCGCCGGTCAGAGAGGGCGAGAGAGCAGGCGAAGTAGAGAGACGCAGAGACAATTCAATTCGTCTCATTCTCATTGGCCCGTTGCCCGTTTTAGTGTACGAATAACGCGAATCGAATCGCATCACTGAATGAATGGCCATCCAATGACGTGCTCGAAATCATGAGAGCACCTTGGGAATCGCAAATAAAATCGCCGTCAACTGAGGGCCCCGAGGGCCACGGGCCAGCAAAAGCTTTCATTCAGCTTTTGAAAAAATCTTTCCGAGACTCGCTAGATAAGTTTCACGAATGTTTGAAATACTACGAAAACATTCCAGCATAATTGATCAGGCGGATTAATCGAATAAAAAATATCTTGGACCTTGGCAATAATGCGGCATTTACCCCTGCATAATTTTGACGTAGGATACACGGAAAAATACATCTCGCTCCCCTGGGATTCACATGTTCTTTACAGTACAACGATTAACCGCATATTGCCACCCATACCCCTGACCTTTCCTCGCACCTCATTCGCGATCATTGAGGCGTGAAATGGCTCTCTTTTGGTTCAGCCATTTCCTCCTCATTCATTCATTCATTCGATGCCGCCGGCCCCTATTGTAAGCGATATCAAGGCCCTCGGGTTCATTCACAGGTTGTCCGTCTCCCATTTCTGCGTGTTCTCTCGTGGTCAGAGATATGAGGCCAAGGAGGCTCATTCACACCTTTTGCCAGCCGGTCATTAACCTTCTTTTCTCAAGTACGCCTGATCATTTGCATATCAGGTCAACAGGTCGTTTAACTCTTCAGAGTGATCAGGGCTCTCGTTTCTCCAACAGGCCAAGTAATGGTGGTTCTGTGAAAGAATCTCAGCTGTGACTGCTCTGGAACCAGATCTCACTTCCCCCCATTCCCCCATCGAAATCCGCACCTTTTGACATGCAAATCTGCACAAGATCCCTTCCGGCTACCGGGTAATTGTGTCTCCCCATTCTATACACTCTCTAGTTGGGAAGAGAGTCTTTCGGCTACCGGTTAAGATGACACATTTAGAGGGAAGGGGACATTCAGTGGACATTAGAGAAGTACAACTGTGGTGAATGGTCTCACAATCCGCATTTTGCATGATCTCTAAGGGTTCCAGAGGAGAGACTGAGACAATTGTAACAGTGGCGACTCGGCGCGGTAAATGGTGCGAATTCTAGGGAGCAAGTACAAATGTTGCAAGGATCGCAGGGCAAAGTGAGTGCGCGGGATGTGCTTCACAGCTGATTCAAAGTTTTTTTTTGTGAAATGGCTGCAGATGTAGTGCACGGCGCGTTTCTTGGCAAATAAAAACCATAATCAACTGAACATTCTCGGAAAATGATTACAATAGGAGTAAAGATAGAGAGTGCAACGGGGCCCAGCCACTGCACTCGCTAGCGATGCAAGATCCCAAGGAGCAGAAGGAATGATGCTCGTCCAAAGTATCTTTCATAAGTGAGACATGTATCCGAACATTGGAGTGACAGTAGTTCGTCCATCATCGATTCGAAGAAATAAAATAAAATAAAATGGAGAAATGTGAAATGATGGGAATGAGCATTATTGTTTCGAGCGCAAGTTGAGTTTCACAACGGGTTCAAATCATTGTATTTTCATCACACGCAATTCGTAGCTGTTTGGCGGTGAAAAAATAATATAAAACCAGGAAGCGAAGTTCACCCCATAGCAACGACAAGAAAGAGTTCAACGACAAAGTTGCGTTCTGTGTGGTTTACAAGAAAGGATTCTGACTCTCCTCAATCGAATCGCTCTCTCGATAGTCAGACGGAGCGAGAGAGCGTGTGAATCGAGGAGGGTCAGACAGAAAGACCTGTGTAAGCGAGGAGAAAGGAACGTGAAGTGAACGCGTGAGGTGAGCTTATGGAAGTCAAACACAGAGTTCCTTTCTTGCGAGAGTTACCCCGAGGGATGAAGAGGAGGTTTGGATAAGGAATGGTTAGCAGAGAATATATGAAAGGGTCTGTTTGCGAGAGAAGTGAAAATACAATCCATACTGAAAACTGAATAGCGTGTGCAAGCTAGTTTTTTTTGAGTAATGCGCTCGAAAGGATGGATAATGGATAACAGAGGGTGCTAGGAGAGTCCGAGTTTAGTGTTAAATATGCGCAATAAGTTATCGCTGCGTTCAGTTAAGCATTGAACTTCTCAAAGAGTAGCTGAAGCACACATCAAGAGAAAAAAGGTCAGGACACTGACTGGGGGCCAGGATCAGCCAGGATTAAGGTGCTTGACCTTTGATTCGAGTCGGGTCAGAGAGTACAGCATAGCAGAGGCTAGAATGCAGTTGAAAGCGAGCATCTACCGGGATATAAACAGAAAAAAATCGAAGCCTTGCACTCACGTTCTGAAGTGGATGCAAGTGTTACCTGAAATGAATGAAATGTTTTAGGCTATGAAAAACGAAGCGAAACAAGCGAAACAAGCGAACAAGTAACAACAGTATACGCGAATAATTTGATTGTAAGAGAAAAAACCCGCGATATGTATATGGATGGTTACAAGCTAGAAACCGAATCCCTAGTATCCCCATCCTGACAGAACTGACATAGAACTGACATTGAGTCGAGCCGGATAGAGAAAAGGAGGTGAAAAACGTTCAGGATCATAAAACAAAAAAAAGTTCATACAAATGGTTAGACGAATATAGATAGCTAATAATTGTCAACATCCCTCAGTATCCACCCAAAGGCGGTCATTCGGCTAGAACTGAGACGCGAGACGAACTCGATCGGCAAACAGAAAACACGAGCGAACGGTTATGAATGGGGTGGACGGTTGAGTGGAGTGAGAACGGGGATAGGGGCCCATCGGGTATGGGGCGGCGAGAGGGAGCGATAGCTCAGAGGAGTTAGTTGTAGATACTGCTAAATGAGTTTCACGATTACATGAAGTGTGCAAAAGCATTGCTTATTGCAATATGACTGAGGAATCTAGTATAAAAAAAACTAAAACAGAAAAGACGGAGAATTGGACCAATAGGTATGGAGCGGCGAGAAAGATAATCGCATGGGGATAGCGATCGCGTCACGAAAAGTTAGCGAATTAGATGAGCTTCAAAGGTGAATTAAAGTCGCTGGAACACAAATGAGAGTGATTTCGCCTCGAGGTTTTGTTTAAGAAAAAAACTGTACGTTAGTTGTTCGTTCTTTTCAACTACAGAAGCGGCCAAGCAGATACTATCAAACTACGCGCAAATTCGCCTCACTCACTCAAATTGGACTGCCAGATTGAAGTTGCTGCTTGTTTTACATTCTCTCTCGCCAATCAGGCCTACGAAATAGCACCCGAAATCCAGAGGGTCACTCGAATCCAAGTTGGAGAAAGCAAAAGAGAAGAGAAGCAGTTCAATCTCTAGAAGAGGACTGTGAGGATGAAGAATCCGCCTCTTCATTCCTCGTGCTCTCTCACCGGTCAGAGGGACGAGAAAGTAAGCTAGATGAAGAGACCGATACTTCACTCCGGCATCCTTCTTGAGCGAGTAACGAGCGCCTTCCTTCCTGATTTGCCAGAGACAGAGGCACAGTACTAAACGACAAATGCAGCGCATCTTCATTCTATGTGATTCCTAGTTTCTATGACTGCCGAGGAAGCAGAAAGAGAGTTGAAACATCAGAATGCATGTTGCAGAATGTTCAGTAGACTCGCCATCAGGCCATGATTTGCAACTGCGGAAAATAGAGTTGCTGCAAAAGCCAAAGCCTGCTTAAAAGCTATTTCATCCACCAGAAACGTCCCGAATGGACAATAAACTCGTGAGCGAGAGACAAGCGACTTATTACCCACAGGGGCCAGTGCTCTCAAGGAAAATGGCTCTAAAACAAGCCAGCTGCATATAATTCGCCTGTTCTCGTCTCTCAATGCTAAATGACCATCATTCTCTGCTGGTCTGAGAAAGCGAGTGAGTATTGGAAATGTAGAGAGCACTGGCCGCATACAGGTCAGGGGTCCATTACTGCTCACGCTGACTTCAGTGTGTGGGTTTAGCTCGCAGGGGCGGTAATCGTGTCTGATTATCTCGATTTTGCGCGCTCTCTCGCCCTCAAGGGTTGTGATCGAAACTGGTATCGCAGCAGGCCAGTGTAGTCAGAGGGGGGATCGCTCGGTCTATTCATGGCAGATTTGGAGGCGGGTACGGGGGTTTAGGTGCACTGGTTCAGAAGGGAAGTGATCAAAAAAGGGCAAAAATGAATGAACCTCTTATTGACAGGAGATAAAGTCAATCAGATGCTTTTTAGAAGCTAGGCAATGGGAATCAGATGACAAAAACACGAATTGACAAGATCAACAACAAGAAATCTGTCAGGAAGTGAAAAGAAGGAACTGTGTCAGTGTCACAACAAGTCAATATCCGCGGGGGAATTGAAGATTAACCTAGACCGAATTCGAGCCACACACAAGGAATCGAGTGACGATAATGAGACCTGTCACTAACATGTAAGAATGATCCAAACCGTGACCTCAGTGTCACATAAACATGTCAATAGCAACACACGGTTCCGAGAATAGGGGAAAACGGGTAATAACTGGCATGCAGATTTCTTCCCTCTCTCTTGCAACAACAATAGCGCGTATTGAGCGGCTCAAGGACACGGGAAACCGTGACTGATCGAGAGGAGGAAATGAATATTAATCGTTTCGATCTGCTTGAGGATAGGGTTCAAAGAAATCATGAGTCTCAAATAATCGAGAAAGGTGTGCCTGACTATTGAAACTAATTGCTGCACAATCCTTTGAGAACCGCACAATAAACTTGGCTAGACCGTTTGAGAAGCTATAGTCTAGGGGTCGAAATGGGTGCGCAGACTCCTCATTTGGCGCTCTTTCTTTAGTGAGCGTTCAGAATTGAGAGAGAAAATCCATATTTCTCGGCGGCAGAACTAACCGAGACACATTTATCGAAAAGGAACACTGAGTTATACGCGCGGCCCACTTACTCATATTAGTCATTCAATTCGGAAATGGACCGGAAAAGAGGCCGTTCATAATGTCGAATTACGGCTATGCTCAACCCAGGGGAGCCATACGCCGTACATACAATATCCGTATATTCAAGCGTCGACTTGAAAATCACCCCATCATCGCTCATCTCGCCAAACTCACCTAATCCAGGAGAGTCCCCCCCCCCTCCTCCATCTATTCCACCTTATTGATGTAACTTTCGGTTTCGTTGCGCTTCGGGCGTAGATAAATTATTATAGTAGCAAGAGCTGCAGAAACAAAGATTAACTGTCTAACATTCTACATTTTGGTGGTTCCCATTCAGTTTTTTCAGACATGAAAAGAGGCCGATCAAGCATACACTCACACAGTCGAATTACGGCTATGATCTAGCTGGGGGAAGGGAAAAAGAAAGAAGTCGAGCACGTCTCTTCATTTCGCCTTGTCCCTCGGCAGTCAGAGATTTACAGACCAAGGGATCATTCGCCCAAGACTAGGGCACAGTCTAACGGACGAGACTAGGTGAAAGATGGATTGTATGTCTCTCTCTCTCATTTCTGAATACTAATTCGTTTCTCTGAAAGATGAGATAGTGAGACCATTCTTTGGGAAATGAAGAGACTCCACGCCCTACAGAGGCAGCCAAGATCAAGAGGGTAATGTTTAGCTCTCTCTCTCACCGGCAAGGGAGTATCCGAAATGGGGAAATGCAAACCATTGCTCGGCGGAAGAGTAATAGCCACGGGACAGGGGTAGTTACTCTCCGGTGTTCTTGCCCTCTCTCCATTTCACGTTATCTCACCTGACAGAGGGTTTAAGGGAGCATGAACAACGGTGAGGGCTATAGTTATTCCCGGGAGCAGGGAGTAACCTTCAAACGTAGTGCAAAAAAGAGCATATGCGAACAGACGGCCCGCGGCAGTAAAAGGTGTGCTTGTTTAGTGGTGGACAAGAGATGAACGCACGTAGATAGTGATAAGTATGTTGGCTCTCAAGCAAAGTCCAACAGATCAAGGGGCTTCGAACAATTGAAACAAGAGCATCCCGACTCGCAGTTCACTAGACCACACCGATTAATCAACAGGGCACAACCCATGCAAAAAGCGCGACCCAGAAAGACATGGCCACAAATGAGCTGACTGATCGATTGCTAGGATAATCTGTCTCAGTTCCCAATTCTCTCTCGCTTCTCTTACCGACGAAAGATGGAGCAAAAAAGAGAGACGCGAACATTGGTCATTGTGTGGGGTAAATCCTCACAGAAGAATCAAATCCACACAGCAGAGGGACAGGGCCATAAAAAGGGAAGAGAGGGGTACAGTGAATGGAATGAATAATGAGGGAGGGGATGTGGTTAGAGCAGCAATGGGTTGTGATGTTTAGTTGTCCTCCATAGAAAATGACAAATGTTGCAGGGATACTCGCAAACAATGGAATAATGAGGAGAAATTGGAGTGAGCACAAGCGATTTCGGTATTTTTTAGTAAAGCTTGGATGAGATGCGCATAGAATAAATATTCATTGTACACGAAAACAAGAGATTAGAGAAGTAATCAGCCCGGGCAGTACTAGTGTTCACGAACAGTCTCTGATTACCCCTCACTTTCTTATCAATAGTTTGCTCAAGAGAGTAGTGGGTTGTCGTGATCGAGAGTAAGTGATCGACTGAAGAAAACGAGTGCGAAATCATAGTGATATTGGATCAGATTTGCGATGATATCGGGCGTACTTGGCTAGGTCTGGTCAGGATTTTTTTCAAATATGAAACTCGATAAAATTACACATTCTTCCATTTCATTAATTATCATTCGAGATTGAAACTCAACACTGAGGATAAGTGACGAAGGTAATTAATCACCACTTACGCTCCACTCTAATCAATCAATCCTCCCTAAGGGGGAAACGAGAGTTTGCAGGGTTGAAAATAAGCTCATTTAGCTGTCTTACGTATCAACCCCATGCCATCTTTCCCTAAATTTCTCTAATTCCTCTCGAATTAGCAGGGTTCTCAAATCGAGACTCTCTATCTCTCTCCATTTCCCATGCTCTCTCGCTCGCTCTGCCTCGAACGACCCGAAAAAGTGGTCGGAATCAAGAGCGAGTTCTTAATTGAGCAAAAAGGGACATACGAACAGCTTAGGGATGTTCCAAATCCTTGTTGGATTATCCTAATCAAGTGAATGCAACCACTTTGCACCCTTTCGAAAACACTGAGCGAACCGGAACTGCTGGGTGTTCGGAGTTGACTGAACCTCTTCATGATCCTTGATCTTTAGCGGTCAGAGAAAGCGATAGATATTTTGAAAAAGAAATTAAGGATAAATTAAAAATCCGTTCACTCCGACCTTTAACATTTATGTGTGAAACTCTTTTTTTTTAATGTAACACTGTCAGCATGAGAAAACATTCGAAATTATGAGCGCACAGTCAGACAGAGCGAGAGAGCATGTGAAATGAAGAGAGTTAGACAGTCCAAATGAGTCCTAGAGCAATGATTACGGTCAGTAATGAAGTCTCCTTCCCTCTAAATGACCATTGATGACCGGTGCAAAAACGGGCGACCATGAAATGATCATAAAGCCCAGTTTAGGGGTGGCTGGGACGGGAACGAAAGAACTTGGAATGCATCGAGAGATAATGACTTGAGGAAGCGGAATATTATTTGTCTTGAAAAAAAACCGCAGATCCATTAAGAAACCTTGCAAATTTACAACTACCATTTGACCGTGAAACTCAACCGAAATAATGAGAGCGAAAATGAATCAGATGTAGTCGAGAACAGTGATACTGTTCGCAATCAATTGGAGAAAAAAAAGAAGGGAGAGAAGGCGCTACAACTGCTTCAAATTAGGAATGTCACAGTAGCCAAGAGAGCATGAGGAAAGAAGAGCAGAATGCGTTTCTTCATTTCTAACACTATTCCATTTGTATGATGGATGAGAATGAAGCAAAAGGAAGCGAGTACAAAAAGAAAGTACATGGTAAATTTGTCGAAAGGTCAGCGCCGTGAATACACCAACACTTTGCGTAATCGACACCGAGTGACCCTTGGACAGTTGTAGATTATCATATCGGCATGATTGATCTGCGCTGCCCCCTGCTGGCGGCGAGAATGTATTTCTTATCATCATTGGAAGGTCAGAGAGCGCGAGAGAGCAGGTGAAATGGAGAGACGGCAGAGAGGTGCCCAGCGGCTCGCCAAAGAGGGAAAATAACGAGATAGTGAGGGGTTGATAAGGAGAGGTGGTGTGGGCGAGCGAGCCACCTTGGACTTGGGGTGAGAGCACTTTTTTTCGCTCGATACTGCTCCAAAAGGCAATGCGAAAATAATAGTTTTTTTAGACAATGGAGGCCTCGCCCATCGTTGATGCTCGTGAACACTGGAACTTCATGGAGCGATGAAACTCAAGCAAACTCGACTAAATTGACTTTTGTGTTTCCTGATGAAACACAAAACAAATGAGATAAGCTCAAAGTTGTGATAACACGGGTTTCCTGTAAGAGTGTAGGAAAAAGAGCTCTCTTTTCCACTAGGAAAAACTTTGGGTCTCCGATTTCGATGAAAGTTGGTTGGTGGGTACCCTTAGGGGTCAGGAGGAGGTCCATCTATTTGTTTTGGTCAATTATCGATTTTATCGATTTTTTGGCGCCAAAACTTCAAATGGCCATAACTAGCTTCATTTTTATCGCACCGCGATCTAAAATATACCATTGAATTGCACTTGGAATTCTCTACCAAAAAGTCGAAGTCGCACAATGCGAAAAAATTTGATCTTCCGCCTCAAAAATCGATAAAACCGATTTTTTGACCATAAAACTATGTTTTTCTCGAAATTTTCCCGTTGACCCAAAAGATTTTATTTTTTCAATCGATTCTACGGACCCGTTTTAGGGTCACCCTATATTTCGTTTTTCATATCTCTGGCCCCCTGAAAAGAAAAATCCGTGTCATAAAGAATGCGAAGATACCGCGAAGAGCGATTTCCCCCAACAAACACCGCTCAAAGCTCGTTTTTCTAACATATCTTGAAAACGGGTGGTCCTAGAGTGTTTTCTCACTAAGACAATATTTTTCGTCTTGTTGAGAGCTATGTTTTGCTTTTTTTAAAATCCTGGTAGCACCATTTTGAAGGAAGTTATGACCAAAAAACGAAAAGGAGGGATATAAACGGCTATGTTCGGGCTCTACTAGTAAACGACTTCCCGGGGCCAGAGATAGCAAAAACCAACTATGTGGTGACTTCATAATGGGTTTGGA
>LS486778.1:325295-349382 GCA_900490705.1 Pristionchus arcanus | reverse complement strand
ACTCTGGTTTCTCGTGACTAGTTGCTGACTAGTTGGGGTGGGCGGAGTCTGCGTCAACTAGTTGCTAACAAGTGGTCTGACTAGTAGCTGACTAGTTGGGCGCTGACTAGTTGCTAGCAACTTGTCAGCTACTGGTTGGGAGAGTATTTGCTTACCCGTCGTGACTAGCACTCGCCTTGCCTATAAGGGCTTATTCTTCCCCCCCTCGTCAAATGATGATCTGACGTCTCCCGAATGTGGAAGTTGTCTTCTGCTATCCCGCCAGGGATGGCCTTTTGAATGTGACTACCGTACATGGACGTTCCATGTATGGATCAGTTACAGTATGAGGTTCACTCATACGATATCGATCAATAATACAGTATCCCTCCGATTTGAAAATGGGCGTGGCCTATCCTCCCAACTAGTTGCTGACTAGTGGCTGACTAGTTGCTAACTAGTATCCTGACTAGTTGCTTCCCTATCCACCAGCAACTAGTCACCAACTAGTTAGCAACTAGTCACGAGAAACCAGAGAAGACCCTTCCTTTCACTCTTCCTATATCCACTCTAGTCATAATTTTCATTTGGAATTCGGTACATCTCTCGGAAAGTCAAAGAATTTGGTGTGGAGAAATAATCGGATATGATTGTTCGCGATTTCAACTCGCAACGAAATGAGCAACCGCTGAAACCTATATAATTTGTTGAAAAGGGCGGACAAATTCAAAGGGGTCGCGAGATTCCATCACCCTTTCTAATTTGCATTCACCGTTCGGTAAAGGAACCGATCATAGAAAAAGTGACGATCTGACCGGCGAAAGAGCATGGAAAAGAAGGAGTGAAGGGCGTTTCAACAACTAAAAAAGGAAGCGAGAGTGAAAGGAAGACATGATCATAGGGCGGGAAAGGTCGCTGCACTAGCACATGGTTTGCCTAGCGGAATGTGCTCTCTTGGCAAGAATTACTCTCCTCATTTTTCGTGCTCTCTCGCCACTCGGAACTGTACTCATTTGGTCTCTCGCCTCCTTCTGACAAAAACGCATGAAACAATAGCCGACCCCACCCATGCCCAAAAAAACAAGGTAATCCTTTGGTCAGTGATCTCTGCCCCGGCTTTGACCCTTTCCCTATTGTAGAAACAACACAACAACAGAGTCCGTTGCATCGTTTGTTCTTCAAGCGCGCTGTCCCCTGCCCTCATCCCCCACAAAAGGGAGCACAATGTCTCCTATCTCGCCTAGTCTCTTGCAACGTCTGACCAGCGAGAGAAGAGATAATATGGAGAGACTAGAACCATCGCTGACCATGAAAGGGAGATGATGCGCGAGTCAAACAGAATGCGCGCATTCCACCGATCGGGAAGAACGTAGTTTTCGGAAGAAAAGACATGCATGAGGATAGGTGAATGATTGAAAAAAAGACCATAGATCGCGCAAAGGACCTTATTTCTTGTAGAAATGAATGCTAATTATTCAATGTTTCAAAAGAGCGAAAACAAGAAAACGCATTAATGGAACTTCTTAGAAGAAGAAAAATGCAAATATAGGAGAAACAACGAGGCGAAAACGTGAAAACGCGTTGGCAGGTTGTTGGCATTCGTTTCGTCCGTTCCTTAGGATGAGATTGAAATGGATAGAGAGGGGTGCAAAAACGAATGGAGAGATGGAGAGAAACGGCTCTCGCGGATGGGATAAGAGATCCATCCTATTTCGTACTCTATCCACACTGAGAATGGAGGTGAAACAGAGAGAGGGTTCGACGACGACAACCAGCATCCACGGCAACTGATTTTTCAACGACTACGCTATGTGGGACCCACCCAGGACTGTTGGAGATGAGAGCAAACTCGCATGCTACTGAGCATTTTCATTCAGATGAAATAGGGAAACAAGGTGGGGCGCGGTGCCATAAGATGTGTATGTTTGGACACAACTCCACTACTCGAGGGGCTTCACAGGTCTCACTCTCTTCAAGTCCCTCGCTCTCTACGCCACTCTAACCGACAAGAAGGCATTTCGAAAAGAGCTTATGGGTTGCAGGGCTTCCGTAATCCCCCTGTTATCCTCACGCCTCCATCTATCCCTTGAACGACACCATTTCTTGCGAAACCGTCCCAAATCCCCAACCGAGTCAGCAGTATCCTAACGATTTCACGCCTTATCAGTTTGCTTCTGGGCGAAAATGAAATGTGAAAATTCAACATTTGTTCGTGATCAATTGCGCAATATTGGAATCAAATGTATCATCTACCAAGAAGATTTGTCTGAACCACCATTGAAGGTACGTCAAAGACTACGTTGCCTCAATTCATAGTGACAGGAGGTCACGCCAACAATAACACCCGGAGACATTCGCGAACAATGGATGCCTCTCGGAACAATTCTACCGGTCCTCCTGCGGGGGCCAAAGTCTCACTTTCTTTCACACTTTCACCGCGTGAACTTCTCAGAACCAGTCATGAGCAAAGGCAACGCTGTCTCTACTACACTATTTCTTCTCTCTGACCGCCGAGACAATAAGCGATTTATGTAGAAACTATGTCTTGAGAAGGCATTCAATCTATAGAGCACGCGATTTGAGGTGTTCCTTAATTTCAATTGTTGCCTGAGCAAGGAATAATGGAATTGAAGCGCGCGGCAGAAGGTCCTCTACTTTACTCTGCATTTCAAGCACCTACCAGTTCCTCTCCCTGATGGGTTCAATGGGCCGCGCAATGGGTAATGAGAGGACATTCCTGCCTCAGGGGCTCAAGGTATACATACTGGATAAACAGTCCGAAGGATTTGAGTACGGTAACAAAATACTACTGTGGCAATATAAGTTATCGAAGAAATGGAGACAACACAATTCATTGGATTAAGATACCAAATTACGGTAACAACCCGGGGTACTGTAGATCAAAAGTAGACGGGATTACAATTCCTCCAAAGCGATCGGTCACTGACAAAAAGCGGAAGCTCACAAGAAGGGCCGAGGGCAAACCTCAGGAGAGGGACAATAGGATTATGTTCCTTCGCGAGAGCCTAGGGGACTCCTCAAATCACCCAGTCTTTCTCTTCTCTGAGTAGGAAGAGTGCGTTTGAAGAGGAGTGAGGACGCTCCTCTATGAGATTGCTCTCTCTCTGTGCTCTGACTTGGGAGAGATAAAAAGATGGATCTTAGTCATAATCAGGAAGAGCGTGAAGCTCAAGCGGAGTTTGCAAGCGGGAGGGAGCAAAGCGGATCGCAGGAGCGGTGTTAGGTTTCTCCGTGATCGCATGAAGCAGAATGGAGACAATCTTCCGTGATCGGATTGGGCGTTGGGAGTTAGAGTGAGAACGAGCAACCTTTAGACAATTGTGAAAGAATTCATGAGGTATTGCAAGTGAAAATTTAAGTGTTTCCGGCTACTCGCTAATGAGACGATACTTATTATCTGGCTAGTAGCCGTTATCTTCATGCTTGAAACAACAACAAAAAAAAAGCTGAACTAACAAAATAACGATCTTGCGATCTATGACCCGAGCGCGCATCCTTGAAAAAGCAGTACTGCGGGCGAAAGTAAAAGTGGCTGCCAAAAGAAGTATAGTACTTACCCCTCAATACGAGAAGAGTACTCAATCCCTCTGGTTTTCGCCCCCTTACCCCTCTCGGATACCTCTTCTCAATTCGAGACCAAGGTCTTTGAACTGTAGTAGTACTACTACTTAATTCTCGTTTTATTGCAGCTTTTGAGTGTAGTGGGGATGATCAGTGTTATACAAGCTGTTGTGTCCTGGATTGTTTTGCTAATTTTCAATTCACTTCTGCTCCGAGGAAGTACCATTATTTTCACAAGAACGTTTATTCGATATCGAATGATTAGCACATTCTGAATCCATTCACGGTGATTTCGTGCAGATTCTTATTGTCGATCTCGCCGTTGGGGCAGACACCAGTGATTCTAGAAAGTATTCTTCTCCAAAAATTTGCTGATAGGATGCTTCTTTGAGTTTCAAACAACACAAAACCTAGCGCAATAACAAGGTAAAGAGCTCACCTGCAAATGGAGTCGAGCGCCTTGCCAATTTTCACGTAGTGTGCAATCGCCGTATTGTTTTCTACTGCTATCTCTACTCCATATAACGTGTAACGATCGTCACTGAGCCGACGACGAACCAGAGGACCGCCACTGTCGCCCAGCAAATTATGACGATTTATATCTTTTTTATATTATTTATTATGTTTTATATTATTATTTTTATTTTATTAAGTCTAAGGTCAGGAAGAACGGCTTAGTTTGTTGTGACATATTTTTGATAAAATCAGATCACGTTTTGTCCCCTGTAACTCGTATGGAAATAAGTCGGATCTGGACTGGTAGAAGGACCTGGGAAAGCATAGTACATGCCAAAATAGCGAAAGGAATGGTTTACTCTCTCACCCTACCCGTGGAGGGGAATTTTTAGGGTTCCCTTGTTGGAAAGAATTTCCGGAATTCCAATAAGCGATCAAAGAAATTTGACTGCTCTCGAGGCGAGAGAGGGTGGAGAATGAAGAGTTAATGGAAAGTTATTGGAAAGTTAATGGAACTACTTTCCAATAAGGGAACTCTAGTTATTTTCCGGTTTTTTATAAGAACAATTGAAGCGATACTTGGATGATTCTGCTTCGGCCTGTAGCATTCAGCCAGCCAATCCTTTCTATTCCACCATCCATTTCTTGTCTGATCAAACCGGGTTCGTTGAAATTGTATTCCAAATACTGGATCTTTCCGTTAAGACCTTCTGAAACAACAAATGGTTAGTATCAGGAACATGCTTATGGCTTACCACTGCCCCTCCCTCCTCCAAACACCATAGCACTAGCGGATAAAACTTCATTGTCATAGGTGGCCGAGTCTCCAATGCACAGTATTTGCACTTTAGGTGTGGGCTCGATGTTCTGAATTCATAAGGTCAAAATATAAATAAAGATAAAATTACTTCAAATAGCTCAAGTATTGCAAGATCGAAGAATGAATTGTCATTTTGCTCGTAAGGTTCAAAGAAAGCAATCGTTTTCACTTGTTTCTCCGTCATTGTGTCCTGTAAATTTATTAAATTGTATTCTATAATGTATTTCCAAAATACGCACCAAATCGTCCGGACGCAGCGATCCAAATAACACAATGTATTTCTCTGCCTTGCTGGAATTTTAACATCACCATCGAAATTGTTCGTTAAAATCTCACTTTACGCAGTGTTTAGCAGTGATAACATGGCGCCGAGAGATGAATGCGCCTCCGCAGTTAGGAGCTGGGCTAAAATTAGGGCTGAGTTACAAGGGAAAGTCTCGAAGCGTTCATCAGCTTTCAGAAATTGAAGTCTTCCATCACACCCATTAAATTTCATTTTTTCGAAATCCGAAAGACATCTCGCGGTATTCCCTTGTTATGAGCTCTTTCGGCACTGAGAAAAGAAAATACTCAAAAATAATATTTTACTCATAAATTCTGTATTTCGGCGAAATGGTGACACTCCATGGGTGTTGAATTAATTCGAAATCTTTGCCATTGAGAATTCGATTTCTGAAAATATATAAATATTAGACACGGACTATTATTCACTTCGTTGCTTTAAAATTTTACGAAAGATTGATGGGACATATCTAGAAAAGGAGGTCCGTCGATAATATTGAATCGGTGCAGGAACTTACTGATGTTGCGTCTTGCCACATTCATGCTTTACTTCTTCGTATTCTTCTCGAGAAAGGCGATTTAGCTTATGCTCGTAGCTCGCGATTACTTTAGCCATATCGTCCATATCCTTCAAATGCAAAATTCGTATTCGATTTCAGTTTAATTTCCATTCAAACCTTCATCATCTTCACCCACTCAAGTTGTACGGATGACTTCCACAGTTTCATAACTTCCAGAACAACTGAAGGCGGAGTGACCATATCTGCAATGAAAATTACAATGATGAAAATATCTCGGATAAGCATACTTGGATACTCAAAGGGTAGGAATAGCCAGGTGTTTAATTGCTCTCCATCCTCACAGACGCCGGTATGAAGGCAAATGAAGGCGGTATAGAAGGATGGCCGTAAAACCACGAGCTCTCTATCTCTGTTTATCAGTTGCCTAGAAAACAATCCGGCCAGGTAATTTCGTCCATTGTTGTGATAGAAAACGGGCGATCCCATCGATTCCTTAACAGGAGTGGTGAAGTCTTCCAAGTCATGAAACATACCGTATTTAGCTTCATTTGATCACTTATAGCGAATCCTTTGCATTCTTCCAGGGTCTGACAGTCCTTAGGAACTGCACGAATGCTCGAAATTGTTACTTTACGATTCGAAAGATTTTCTGATTATTTTATAAAATGTCGTATGCGCCAATAGCTGAGTCGACTCACTCGTCTCCTCGAACTGTGCAAGTGTAAAGTTTTCCGAAATTTTCATCGAGCTATGAGCGAGACAGATCGGTCTAAAGCAGTCCAAAAATAAGAAATAAATATATAATTCTACTTGATGTATGATTCAGAAGGCATCGGCATTGCAAGTTGTAGTATGGCGATGTCATGAATTCCCTAGTAATTATATTTCATTTATCTGAAGAAATGTGGACAAACCATATTCCCGGTGTAAGGTGTGATAACTCTATCAATTTTCGACCATCTTTTACCGATGCTTGATGTATCGTAGCCAGGTATGACAATATTTTCCTGAAAGTATCATAAAAGTAAAAGTAAAAAATAGATGTCTTTAGATACCAACCTCCTGAAATGGAAATGACCCAGAGTTCTCATGATTTTTAGTTGGATTAGCGAAAAGAACAGCGACTTTCGTTTTGATCAGCAATATTCTGAATTATGAATATACATTTCCGGAACATTTCCGTATTGCAAACTTTCTCAAACACACAGCAGACGTAATTATATGAGAGTGCGAAATTAACACGCCAAAACACTTTCGGACGTTGCGACCAACGCACAAATATTTCTGCAACTTTTCATCCCAAGGACAGTATTCTTCATCTGCTAGGATCGTTACGATAAACGAGGCATCTTCTTCATTGTTTGGACTGAAAACATGAGTTTCATCCTAATAATCATAAAATTACACCTTTTCCCACACTCCTTCTTTAATGACACCAATTCTGAATGTGAAATTATTCTAAATGGCGTGGTCTGGCGGATGAATTCCCTTCTGTCCTCGTCGGAACATGTGTCAAGCTTTAGCTTGCCTGCAAAAAAAGATATTCTGAAAAATACAAGAAAAGATACGCACCGTCAAGCAAGTAGTGAAAATCCGACAATCCATCCATGCGTTTCTGAAAGGAGTGATATCAATAAAACTTTTTTTAATTCTTTCGATACCCCCTTCAACGCCTCCCGGCATGCTCCGGTGTGCTTGCAGATGAAATGACTCCAGAACGGCACGCTAAGAGTCAATTTCTGAATTGGAATCGAATTGTTGATCGATATGCAAAAAAATAATATTATGACTGAAAGACAAATCCAACCGTGTTCGTGTTCAATCGAATGCCGACAATCTCATCATATTGATATCCCTGCCTTCGCTCATACCAGATATCGCCAATGCGATGCTGAAACAGTGATAGCTGCTGATTGAATTTTCACTGGCCACGACGTTTTTTTTTCAATCTATTATGAAAATATAGATAGAAAATCAATGAGAAATTGAGCAGGATCAATGGGGTTTTCAATCAAACACTTACCACTCGATCGTCAGGCTCAAATCTCAGGAACTCTTCACAATGCCGCTCCCAATCACAAGTGTCCGGCCTTCGCATCACTAATGTACCCGAGTCGCGACCCGGCGGATTATCTGGGTTAAAGAAGGCGTCCCACGAACCGCGCGGGCGTCAACCGCGCGGGCGACTATGCAAAGTGAGTGGGCGCGCGCTCCTCATTCATTGCCTGCGTTTCAGGGTCACTTGGAACGGAGCCAACTGCTCTTATCTCAGTTCAAAGGAAAAAGGGTGACTTGGGAGTTTCGAAAGTGTTATCGGGTAACAGCGACCCACCATCTCACATCGAGACTCAGTTAGCCAGATATTCGTGAGACACCTTCTTTAAAAGGGTTAAAATAGTTTAGCATTTCCCTCGAAATCCGGCGTGCAACCCGCCTCATTGCCGAGAATTACTGTGCGGATTGGTTAACGATAGAATCTTAGTGACGGACAAACTATTCTCACAAGATACAAAATTAGGGCTTTGCACTATTTATAGATCAAATTTTCCATGATATCCCTTTCGTCTGGATTTCTTACTTTGGCTTTAGCTAATAGGTAAAAACAATGGAAAACCTATTAATATTGCTGTTCTGAAGTGTTTATGCAATTTCATGCTTATGTGTCAGAAAAACCGACGTCAAACGATCGAAAACGGCCTATTGCAGACTCCCCCTTGCGCAAGGGGTCGCCTTTTATCCCCTCCCCTTCCCTCATTCTCATTCCTCACTGCGAGAGAGCGGCAGGGCCTTGAGTCACCCCTTCCTTCAGCTTCTCTAATTACTATGCATGATTGAGATTCACAGAGCATTGGGGCAATCCACCTCACTTATTCAATACGGTTCTATTTTAGAGCTCACAATCCAGGCCGCCGTCTCTTCATTGCACACACTCTCTCATTGCCAGACCGGCCGAGAGAGTGTGTGAGATGAAGAAACGTCGACCCTTGTTGCGCACTCTATTCTATCAATCACCTCTTGCCGCAGTCCCTCTTCCACGCCCACCAATCATCGATTCGGTGCAGTTGACAATCGCCCAATGCAAAGAAGAGAAAGCACAACCAGAGCCGAGCCATGGCTATGCGAGTGAGCGAACGAAAGCATAAAACCCATAGCGTGTTACTCACGATGGAATTTGCTTATTGCTTTCCAGAATTGAATTTGCTGTAGTGAATTTGAATTTATGATCTGTTTCACATCCAACCCAGCAAATATCGTACAACATTTAATTTATTCATAATTTGGATGCGGATTCACTGCCAGTGGAAGAACCGGAGGCGAAGACATTCATAGGCATGGTAGATTTAGGAGCAGTCGATTCCGCTTTCACTGTGAACACCTTGCTTCGAACGGCTAGCCAGCTCAATCAGAGAAAAATTGCCTGCAAAACGGCAATCAATGACGATGCAAATGGGCTATTGAGACAAAGAATTACCCATATCAGTATGCAAGAATATGTGTCACATTATCAGTGGTGTGAGAGTTGGTGTAGACAACTGAAAACACCAAATAGTACGGATTCAACGGAAAATCAGAGCAAATTATAGAGGAACGGCACATAGAGAATCGTAGTAAGGGCTGAGACTCTTCTTCTCTCCTCTTTTCCTTCCTTTCCTCCCCTCCATCCATCTTCCATCTTCTATCCTTTCGTAGCCATTGACTCCGAATCGTACAGTTGGACTTGAGGGAAAGAAATGCACTACCACTCGAACAAACGTAATCGATTTGTGATCACTATCATGTAAATATCAATGCGAATGTTTATCATTAGAGAAAAAATATTTTTAAAGGACATAAATAAACATATATGCAGCACAAAAATAGAGCTAACAAAGGGTTTGAGATGTTTATTCTTCAAGAATCGGTTAAGGCTGACGAATAGAAAATCTACTTATTTGGAATGTTCAACTGAAGCTCGTTTGAAGCCATTCCAAATCGCTTCGATAACCTCTCGGACACATGGACGAATCGTTCCATGCAGTTTCCACAAAGAAGCCTCGGTGTTTCCAATTCGAATTGTACAATTCACATTGATTGTAGAGTTAGTGTAGTCAACTGAAAAAATACGTATGTACAATAGTACTCGGTAAACATAGAAAAAATGACTTGAGGAAAGGCAGAAAAGATTAGTACAATTCGCATTCTATCTGAGGGCGTCTCTTCAATCCATTCTCCTCCTCTCCTCCCTCCATCCATCCGTAGCCCTTGACTCCCGAAACGTATAGCAAAATGAAGCGGAAGGAGGGGCCAACAAACGTTATTTGTACCAATGAAATAAAAGCAGGATATCTAAGTAACATACGTTACTTCTTTGGAGTATTACTGCGTGTCATCCTACAACTGCTAAACTTTTTGTGATCACGAGGACACTTTAATTCAAGAATTATCTTTTACAAAGTAGAAATGTACCATAAAAGGAGTATTTTTTTTCATTTTGAGCGCGTATCAGAAAATATATGCTTCCTTCAACTTCACATTCACATGTGTAAGTTACATTGTAAGTTCAAAGATAACTCGAGTTCAGTGATCATTTATCATTCTTTCACAATTAATGATTGATCGCTCTGAGACACGGTCGTCCCATATCGACATGTTATTGCGAAGTCATTCACGAAGTATCTATCTACATTTGCCGTGGAATCCATGCATGTATCAGAATTTATATTTAGTGTTATACTTCTGCAAATAAATACATTGTGCATTTAGCCATAACGAAAATACCTTGTTCCTGCATGATACCCTTTAAGGAAAACGAGCTGACGTAGACAACTGAAATAATTTAGAAATTAAATTATTAGCCAAAAAAATTTGCAAGAAAACACGACAGAAAAGCAAGAGGGGCTTTGTTCGTTGCCCCTTCTTCTCCTCTGCCATCTCCCTCTCTCTCTCCTCCAATCTGTTGCCAACGGCTCCGCCTCCTCTCGACAATAGGTCTGTCACAGGATGAAGAAACCGCTTCTTCAATCCGTGCAATCTCTCATCAATCAGAGTGACGAGATAGGGCGCGGAAGGAAGAGGCGCTTGGGCAACAGTTTTCGGCGGTACTACGAGAAGGACCCTCTCATTTCGTGCCCTATCGTTTATGTAGCCAGCAGCAGAGCCGAACGAAATGGAAGACTGTCTTATTGTTGAAAATTGTGAAAAGGAAACTTGGAGAAAATTGAGAAAAATAGTAAGGAGGAATACACGATAGTTATTTTTCCCCGGTATTTGCGAGATGCACAATATTCCTTTATTCACTGTTGAATCGATAGCATTATCTGAGACTGGCGCATTGTTTCCAATGATTGCTGGATTCATCCACACTTCCCATTAGGGACGTCTGCGAGTCCATCATTTGGTGAATTCAAGAGTAGTGTCGTTGGCCATGGAAGATCCCGATGAAGTCGTCCGGAATGGTTGTCAGTTCTTTCCGGTTTTTTTTGTGCGGGAAAAGGTGTAATTTTAATTTCCATGGGACAAGAAATATTCTGAATTTTTTCTATATATTCAAGACAAAGTGGGTTTTTAAAAATCACCAGAGGTGAAATCGCGTTATTGCCATCGTAAATAGGACTGATCCAGTAAATGAATGTGGCTGAAGAGTTGGTGTAGGCAACTGAAAATAATAATAGTGTGGATAGAACGAAAAATATATTCGGTGAAAAGCGCACAGAGAATCGTAATAAGCACTGAATGCATCCTTTCTTTCCCGTCCATCCCCCGTCTCCTCCCTCCATCTTCCGTCCGTCACCATTGACTCCGAATCGTACCGCAAACGTTCCTTCACATTACATGTTTCCCATTGAGGAAAAAGAGTTGAAGTAGACAACTGAAATAATTTAGAAATTAAATGATTAGCAAAGACACGAATCCACGCGAGAGATCACGACTACAATAAAAAGCAGGACGGGCTTCGCTTTCCCTATCGTTCTTCTCCCATCCCCATCCCACTCCCTCCTCCAATCCGTTGCCAAAGACTCCGCCTCCTCTCGACAATGGGACTGTCACAGGACGAAGCCGTCTCTTCATTCCGCGCACTCTCTCATCGGTCAGAGTGACGAGATGGAATGAGGAGATGGATTCCTCATCAGTGCAGCCAAAACAGGCAGTGGCATCGATCGACGAGACTACCAGAAGGGCACTTTCCTTCTTTCTCGTGCCCTCTCGTTTCTGTGTCAGGCAGTGGAGCAGAACACAATGGAAGACGACTGATTTATTGTTACAAATTTTGAAAAGTGGGAACACCGGCAAATTTGAGAATAGTGATAACGGGAGTACAGTGATAACCATTTCTCCGGGACTGCCAGATGCACAATAATCCTTTATTCGGAATCAGGAGGGGGCTGTGATGACTGCTGGATTCAATATTTTTCTTTCAGAATGAGATTGACTCGTCCTCGTTTTAGAATTAGGCTATTAGAGGATTCAAGATACGGCATTTTTGAACTTCCAGGACACGTCGCTGCTGTCGTCACTCGTCCGCGGCGACGATCATATCGCCTTTCGCCTGTTTCCGATTCCGAATTCTCCATGGCATCCAATTCCGGCAATCTTCTGATATCACGAAGTATCAGCGAGTGTGATGATGGTTTCATCTGAATTCAATATATTTTATCTTACAACACAATGAATCCAACTAACCCTAAATTAATTGCATTTTGTTATGGCAGTCCAGGCGCAGACGACGAGTTGATGTAGCCAACTGATATTTTAAAAATCATTTCATTGAGACACGATTAAGTAAACAAATATTCGGGAATACAACCAAAGGGAAGAATGAGACTCGCCCTCTGTCCCATCTCCCTTTCTTCTCTTTTCCCCCGCCTTTAATCCGTCGTCATGGACTCCGAATCGTACAGCAGGACTGGAGGATGAATACACACCAACGAAACACTTTTTCGAAGAGAGGAGCAAACAAATTGTATAGAATTATCATTAAATGCATGAGCGTCAACATGTCAATCCTCTTAAATACTTATAGATTTCACTTTGCATTTGTACTTCAGCACTTGCTTATGTACGCGAATGAGCTTTCGTGGAAGACTTAAGTGAACTCTGTTGCTAATCTGAAAATAACTCTAAAATTTTGTCAGTGAAAAAGTAATGAAGCCTAACTAAGATTGATCCGATTGAAGTCGTCGTCCAAATTTCAGGAGTCGAGTTGGTGTAGGCACCTGGAATGAATTAAAGAAGCTACAACGAGAAACATATTTATGAAAATCGCTAGAGGGACGCAAAAGAATAAGACCAGAATCGAGAATCGACGAGTCATCCACTCGTCGTCTTGTCCCAACTCTTCCTGTCACCTCTTCCCTTCAATCCGTTGCCCTGGACTCCGAATTGTACAGCTGAATGTGAGGGAACGAATTGGAGGGCCACAAGAGAAGAAGATTTCTTGTTTTCCTTGTTACCGATAACGCAAATCCATATAAAAATAATGAATGTCTCTAGAAACCTTAACAATATCAAAAATAGATCAATATATTTATCATATTATCATTCAGAACATGGTAAAATGGTTGTTGATGCATGGTTCATCGCCATCGAATTCTTCGCCGTTGCACTTCTCGGGATTTCCTTAGCCTTCTCGCAGCTGCTCTTGACCATTCTAACTTGCTAGATTCGACTCCTTTCTCGATTGTTCTTCCAAAGATACTACCATCAGTCTTGTCAAAAATCAACAAGGCTGGGATGTTTTCAATGCATCGTGAGATCTGTAAATTAAGAAAATTGTAGTGAAAATAGCGTTTGTGCCAACCGACTTTACTGTTCGATTATAGTCAACCCTCTGTCAATCGAACGTAGCGAGTTCATGTAGGCAACTGAAAATAATTGGGAAGAAATGCTGTCAAAATTGATAAATTTGTGAGAATGAGAAGTAAAATGCTCTAGCGAAAAGACAGTAGTGGAAGGGAAAGGACTGGGAAAGGGGAAGGGGGAGAGAGAGAGTCCTCCACTGTCAGTTAGATATCCCTCCTTCCCTTTTTTCTCGCTCTCTCTCTTCTCTTCAATCTGTCGCCATTGACTGCGAATCGTACAGTTGGGCTTGAGGGAAAGACATGGACCACGACGGAAGCCGATTTAATTTTTCCTTGTTATCGATAAAGCCAATCAATTCAAAGGAAGGTTGAAATTCAGAAAAGCCTTGGAAGAAACAACAGCTCAAAATCCAAATACAGGATAGTATGTTTTTATTCACATGATGAGATATCGTTTTTGTTGCATAGTTCCTCGCGATGCTCGACATATTTGCACTCTTCGTTATTTGTGTAGCTTCTCTTCGCTGGTCTTGCTCAATGTTCTTCGATCGAAACTGTTACTCGGCATTTTAACGCTGCAGCATCTGGAGTCGCCATTCCTCAATTCAAGTTCTATACTGCCTTTTTCATCTACGAATCGTTTTCCGCGATAGTACAGGAACCGATATCTTCCTTTGTGACGGAATATCGAGGAAATATTCTGCAATACATCATATCAGATTAAAAAGTATTTTAAATGCCCACCTCTGTAATTTAGTATGAGATGATCCTCATCTACTACGAAAATGAGTTGGTGTAGACAACTGCGAAGAAGACTTATTTCAGTTAGGTTTTTTTTTTAAATTGCGAAACGACACATGGACTTGGTAACATTCGATTCGAAAAAGTATAGCATGAGGAGATGAAAAGGAGGGCAGAGACGACATACCTCCCTGCTTCTCCCTGTCATCTCCTCCCTCCATCTTCAATCCGTTGTCATTGACTCCGAATCGTATAGTCGAACGCGGATCAAGCGAACAACCAACTTGAATAAATTCTGGCGACTAATAACAGAAGTAGAGCAGAAATTTTTGTTAAAAAACTCCAAACAATTGATCAGTGCGTTCGCCTAAGAATCGCACATTTCCTGGGAATTCCGGTACAGCAAAAAATGACCCTCTGAGATAAACATAGATAATGATAGCACTAGGTACCCTACATCAATTTCTGTTATCGACATGACCCTATCACACTCATTTGCATAATTACATGCATCAAAAGTTTGACTATTTTCCCACATTTTATTGCATAATACAGCGGAAACGCATCAGATTGGGCTGAAATTTGGACTTTAGGCCAAACTCGAGATGCTGCATCCGACCATGTTTTCAGAATATGCAAATTCGAAATTTGAATTTTATCTCTTATTTTCAAACCCTGATTTCTCAGAGATAAAGAAAATAACATCGCCAATTTTTTGATATGTCATGTATATTGGTAAGATCTACCCAGAAAAAAAATTTCAGCCAATTTCGTTGTCAGCCTGAGGAGTTACAGCCTTAAAACCAGGATGCTATTTTAGAGAAAAACCCCTTCATTTCGACCCATTCGCCTACTCGCGCGGCGTGAAATGAAAAATGAGTGAAGGAAATGATTGCTATTCCATTGACCTTAGCCACAGCTCCTGGATTCACCCTCTATCCAGTATACAAATTAGTACCTACGGGTATCGGATACGATACATTCATCTATTTCTCTGTCTCTATGTATGACATGTGGATGTCAGTGTAAGTAATTCTATTCAATATTAATAAATCGAGTACATAACAGTGCGTTCGCCTAAGAATCGCACATTTCCTGGGAATTCCGGTACAGCAAAAAATGACCCTCTGGGATAAACATAGATTATGATAGGTACCTTACATCAATTTCTGTTATCGACATGACCATATCACACTCATTTGCATAATTACATGCATCCAAAGTTTGACTATTTTCCCACATTTTATTGTATAATTCAGCGGAAAGGTGTCAGACTGGTCTGAAATTTGGGCTTTAGGCCATACTCGAGATGCTGCATCCGTCCATGTTTTCAGAATATGCAAATTCGAAATTTGAATTTTATCTCTTATTTTCAAACCCTGATTTCTTAGAGATAAAGAAAATAACATCGCCAGTTTTTTGATATGTCATGTATATTGGTAAGATCTACCCAGAAAAAAAATTTCAGACAAATTTCGTTGTCAGCCTGAGGTGTTACAGCCTTAAAACCAGGATGCTATTTTAGAGAAAAACCCCTTCATTTCGACCCATTCGCCTACTCGCGCGGCGTGAAATGAAAAATGAGTGAAGGAAATGAATACCTTTCCTCTCGAAAGAGTTCATTTCACGCCGCGCGGGTGTGAAAATGGGTCGAAATGAGGGGGTTTTCTCTAAAATACCATCGTGGTTTTAAGGCTGTAACTTCTCAGGCTGACAACGAAATTGGCTGAAATTTTTTTTCTGGGTAGATCTTACCAATATACATGTCATATCAAAAAATTGGCGATGTTATTTTCTTTATCTCTGAGAAATCAGAGTTTGAAAATAAGTGATAAAATTCAAATTTCGAATTTGCATATTCTGAAAACATGGGCGGATGCAGCATCTCGAGTTTGGCCTAGAGTCCAAATTTCAGCCTAGTCTGACGCGTTTCCGCTGAATTACACAATAAAATGTGGGAAAATAGTCAAACTTTGGATGCATGTAATTATGCAAATGAGTGTGATAGGGTCATGTCGATAACAGAAATTGATGTAAGGCACCTAGGGGTAACATAATCTATGTTTATCCCAGAGGGTCATTTTTTGCTGTACCGGAGGGGGTGCGATTCTTAGGCGAACGCACTGTGATACTTAAAACGTGTATCACTACATAAAAACAATTTCATGAATTTCTCGTCTGTTTGTACGACGGAAGATAGCGCGTATTCATCAGTTGACTTTGACCTCTCGTCTCATTATTTTCAATCTTCAGTCTTTTGGGTAGGAACAGTTGAATGGGATTCATTGCTCATCTCCAGCTTTGAATGTTAGTTAAAATTCATCTGTGCCGGAGTACATCAATAGCTTCGATGTATTAACTGTATTAACCTGCCAAGATTTGTATAGAGGAGGATAGAGAAGATGTTATCGGACCTTTTTCGAAGGCTTGTTTATTTCCGTGCTCCCACTAGCTGAAGACGAGTTGATGCAGGCAACTGGAATAAAACCAGTAGTTTATTAACTATTAAGGAAACAGAGCATGCGGAAGTGAATAGGACAGGAAAGGAGAATGAGTCAGTCATCCAACGGCAGCGGTCCTCTCCCTCCTGTTCCATCCCTTCCTTCCCCTCCTCCGTTGTCATTGACTCCGAATCGTACAGCAGGAATGCACACCCACACTTTTTCGAAGAAAGGAACAAACAATATTGCAAATATTTATCAAAAAGCATAGCAGAAATTTTTTTGCAGAATGCATTTATTTATTTTATTGCATTTATTAACATTTCCACTCTCCTCTTGATGAACGAATTTCCATCAAAGATAATCAGAGACATAATCAGGAGAAGTGCATTTCTTTCAAGCACTAGATAATTCATGCGTTCAAATGATCTTGGGACTTTATTCGAAACTATTCGAAATATCATTTAGTTTTTTTCCAATTCATGACTATTATTCAAACCATCCAAATTTATATTATCATATTATTTTTTTTTTCTATTACTGTTTCTACTTCAATTATTCTATTGCTATTATTCTATTCTTTTACTAATTAAATTATTACTATTTAAATTTGATACTATTTAAATTATTATTATCCTATTATTTATATTGTTACTATCAGGGTGTCCCATAAGTCTTTTGAATTTTCAAATATCTTCTTTCTCATGAATCAAATTGAAATATTTTTGAGCACATAAATTATAGGGATTGCGCCTCTATTGTTTCCACTATTGAGCAATATGGTTCATCACAATGGGAAGTATGGGCATAAGTTTAGAAAAAATCTGTGCAACTCGTTTTTTTCGATTTTTTTCTAAATTTTCGTAGTGATAGGAGCTAATAACCAATTTAACGCGTATATTGACTGTTTACCAGGAATGATTAAAAATGAGAACAAAACCGAGGTGAATTTCGTCATCATTACGAAATATCATTTTTTAGTCATTTTGATTTTTTCTTGAAAAGTACGATAAGCGCCTGACTGGAGTAAGTGTACTATTTGTTAGGTCACTTAGCAAGCACTTCGCAGTAAAAGTTTGAGCAATTCTATATCGTTCTAAAGATTGATAGTTCAATAAATATCAAAATTTATATATAGAAAATGTTTTTTTTTCGCTACTTACTGAAGTCTTTCCGTTACCAGTTGCGATAAATATGATATTAGTGTTTCAAAATAAGGTGCACGCACACTCCCTAGTGTTGACAGGAAAAGAGCTTTCTATATTTATTCTCGGCTTAGTTACAAAATTTTAAAATAACTCTCCAAAATACGTCTATTTTGTTGATTGCGTCATTATTAGGAAATCCTTCGTCATTTTCAGTGCATGATAAAATACGTTATGGGCACCCTTACCTATTGCACCTGAAATTTCATATTGAGTTCTTATGGTTTATCCGAAATAAATTTTCAAAAATATTCAAAAGACTTATGGGACACCCCAATATAACTACTAAGTAACATTATTCCAATATTTCTATTACTATTTCCATTGTTATTATTCTATTACTGCTATGGCTATTATTCAAACCAAAAATTTTGCCTCAACCGTTGCTCCTCAAGAGAAGGCGGTCAGTCCACGGGGGACAGAGCACCCCACCCTTTCTCCCGGAGGATAAGGGCAGGACTGACCGGGAGGCACAAGGGACAGGGACATGGGAAAAAGAGGGAACAGGGGGAATGGCTCGAAGGACCCACATCCTCAAAAATCTCAGCGATCTCTTCAAATTGTGATCCACACCGAGAGTTCTAAAGATATGGGTCGTATCGAGGTGGAAGGAGGGAACCCAACCACAGATCAAAGATCATCGATTACCAATTCAACAATGGTAGACCCGAGCAATTTGATCATTAGGGTAGGATCCAGGACTGGGGTGGGGAATAGGGTCAGGGAGGATCCTCAGACCCAAGAGGGTACTGGGGAGGGGGAGAGAGGCTGACGACCGTGGGATGGGGAGACCGGGGCATCGGCGGAGAGGCAGAGCGAGGCAGAGGGGCAGAAGGGAAGAGGGCAGGCTGGCGACTGAAGATCGGAGACGAGAGAAGAGCAGACTAGAGGAGACTTCCGAACTGGCGACTAGACTAGAGACGACTGATGCCTCCCTCCCAAATCGTCCGCCTTATATAGGCCCCGGCTGATCTACTCGGACGCATCCGAGTAGATCAGCCGGCCCCTATATAAGGCGGACGGTTTGGGGAGGGAGCCATCAGTCGTCGTCTCATAGTCGCCTCTTCCTCTGCCTCGATAGTCGCCAGTCTGCCCCTCTGCTCCTCTCTCCCTCGCTACTCTCTCGGATCGGAGGACCCTCCCTGACCCTCTTCCTTCAAACAGTCCCTCCCCTCCAGTCGCCTATACGCCAGTCTCCCCTCCCCTTCCATCCCCAGTACCCTCTCGGATCGGAGGACCCTCCCTGACCCTCTTCCTTCACCCAGTCCCTCCCCTCCAGTCGCCGATACTCCAGTCTCCACTCCCCTTCCATCCCCAGTACCCTCTCGGATCGGAGGACCCTCCCTGACCCTCTTCCTTCAAACAGTCCCTCCCCTCCAGTCGCCTATACGCCAGTCTCCCCTCCCCTTCCATCCCCAGTACCCTCTCGGATCGGAGGACCCTCCCTGACCCTCTTCCTCCAACCAGTCCCTCCCCTCCAGTCTTCGGCTCTATTACAGTAAAAAGGTCCCATGCCAATAAAAAGGTCCCATGACGATAGAAAGGTCCCATGCCGATAAAAAGGTCCCATGCCGATAAAAAGGTCCCATGACGATAAACAACTGTAAGCCAAGCGCATACCGTCGCGATGCTACGGTTCCGGAAACCTTGCATTTATTTTCATCAAATTACCATGAATCTGATAAAACTTTAAAGGAATTTCAGTATTTGATTCACGTGGGAATGGGGTTGTTCTTCCTCACACTATTCTCCGTGTTCCCCTTTGAAGTATGTGTTCTGCGTTAGCTCGACTCTTTTCCTATTTTCTTTTCCTTTCACTGATCAATTGCCAGCTTCATCGCATCACTGATTGGTACAAGTGGAAAAACAACTGTGGATTACGGTAAGTGTCAGCTATCGATTATTGAATTCTTTTCGCAAGGTCCACCGACGATGTAGACCCGGTGAGCTGGTATGCGCTTGTTCGCAATAAGGAGACCGAGATGAACTTCGGAGGAGCAATAATTTCACGACGACACGTGATCACTGTGAAAGCAGCAGTGACGAAATTAGTGTCAGTTATTTTACGGTACCCAGAATGAAAAGAAACGAACTATTTCAGAGATGGTACTGAATTGTTGATCGATAACGACAACATCAAAGTAGCCCCAGTAATTGTTATAAATGAACAACAAACATCATACGATGTCGAGAAGAGTCTGATTCCTGTCAAGTTGGAGCACGACTTTGCCAAGGTTAGAAACACCTAGCGCTAATGGTTATTTGAGTATATTTTCACTGCCGATCAATGTTCCGAGACTCAACTATTTTCTAGAAATATAATTACGAATTACAGCCAGTACTTCTCAACCTGGTAATCCTACAAGTTGGCGAGCCTTTCCCTCGCTACGTCGACTACGCCTGCCCCATAGCTAATGGCCGCTATCCAGATATGCCTTTTGTTCACTATGCGAGGAACCTTAAGATCTACGTTCTTTCTGGTGAGAATTACATCTAATTCATTATTTTTTGCAAATGATATACCTTCGATTTGCGTATTTCAGATGACCCACCGGGAAAGGACGTTGGCTCTGTTTCCTTTGACAAAGTACACTATTCCTGCTCAGAACGGCATTGCGAAGAGTATCTAACGAAAGAGCAGTCGAGTCGAATGGTTTGTTTCTTGCTTCTTGCCATTTATAATGTCAATCAATTCAGCCTCGCGTCGGTGATATTTGGTATACGATTAGGCAGGGAACGAGAAATATCGGAGGTTTGGACTTTCCGGACAACGACTTCGAGTACTTAGTCGGAATTGCGCTGAACTCGGTTTGTTTGACTATTTTTGAAGAAAAAATCGAAAATATTGCAGACATTCACGATGAGTATTGCATTCTGGAGCGATTTCATCTGCAAGCACACCGGGGCATGCTCGTTGGGTGTCCGTGAGGTACTACTAAAATCATCTGAATTTCAAGTGTTTTTTTTGTGATCAAAATTGACTCGCGATTTTTTTAGATGAGCGATGTGGGAACATCTGACTTTCACTACTTGCTCGATGGTAAGATTATTTTGTTTGAAATAAATTTTGAAAAAAATATGTCAGGGAAGCTGAAATTCGATGAGTGTTCGGCGGAGCAAAGACGAGAAATGATCCGGCAGTCCACGCCATTCACAAGAATTGACCATGCTGCATCGACCGCACTGAGAAGAGAGTGCGGAAGGAGGTTTGTAAATAAATTACTAACTTAACTATACTTTTAAATATTTATGTTCTTTACAGCCCAACCCCCGGAACGCTCGATGAAACTGCGTCGTTTCTGATTACGATTGTGGCGGATCGGCCAAAGTGCATCTTTAGCAGAACACGTCACACGCTTGATTGCAAGCAGCACCGCGAAACGCTAATGTGCTCGGGCGTACTGATTTCACAGTCGCATGTAGTCACTTCGGCAGAGTGTTTGAAGAAGTTCGAATTTTCGCTGATCTTTCAACTTTTCGAGTTTCAGAATCTTACTTCCTAATATGGTAATCGCAGTATTCTTCCCAGATCATGAAGAGGAGGAAGATGAGAGCTTTCCTTTCCAAGAGGTCCGAGCTCTTCTGTACCCATTATCAAAAACTTATTATTCAGTACAATCTAACTATTCAAAATTATGATACTTCCGGAGTAGGGAAGAGATGGCTAAGAGTGAATCGAATGACTACTCCGTATACAGGAGACGATGTGTGTTCTTTTCATATTTAGGAGTCTTATGAAGATACGCATCCACAGTATATTTCAAAATTGTCAAAATTCGTGAAGATGTTTTGTATAGAACTTAAATTCTCAAAGTTCCGAATGGACGATGTTGACATGCACTTACAGGAAACCTTTGATATCGCACTTCTGCAACTGGATAGACCAGTTCCATTGAATTCATACATCACGTAAGCGTCTATATATTTAATTCAATCTACAATCTCTTTAATTTAATATTTGAAATTATACAATGCTTTCAGACCCATCTGTCTTCCTCTAAATTCGCAGAAATTACAAGAACAAATGACAATTGTTTGGAACGAAGAGAATAGAATGTGTTTGAAAATAATTTCATTAATTTCGACTTTTCCAGAAGATTCATTATCACACATTGTTAAACGAACTATAAAATCGGCAGAAGTGGATGCAATAATTGACATCTGCAAAGTACCGGAGAATTGTGAAATATTCACTGTCAAATCTCCATTTAAAATTACCAATTCGGTAAGCAAACTACATAAACGTATGTATTTATATGAAATTATTAACTATTTTACATTAATTTTATATTATTGTGTTCAAAAATGGAAAAGTTAATTCAAATATTTTAGGCACTTATGGGATCACCAGTATTTCGCGAGGTTGACGGGCAAAAGTATCTCGATGGGTACTTGTCCCTGGACAAGAATGGGAAAGAAATCGTTGTGCGGCCTGCCTATTTCACCTCATTTATATGCCTACACACGGGTGTTTGCGAGGCTGCAGAACCATTGAGATGGCGGCTCTTCATGCTGTATGAGGTCCAGAGTGAGCCGAAAAATGATTTCGACTATAAATTACAATGATTCAGACATGCCAATTCCCCAATCCATTGTCATGGAAGAACTACAGGATTGGAAATCATCAAATCAGCTGCAGTGGAATCTAATGGAAAATGTTCAAAATACATTTTTTTTTCAAAACACCATTCTATGTTTTATAGGAAATGCAGTCCGTAGTGCAGAAATTAGCTGATAACAAGTACAGGCTGAATCGGCTGACTCCGGAGGAGTATGAAGAAGTCAAACACTTATGCGGAAAGATTCCTCCTCAGTGAGCTTTCACTCGATTTAACAATTATAACTGAACTTCAGAAACCGAATTATAAATGGAATTGATTTTGAAATAACAGAGCATCCATGGCCTGTGACCATTGCTACGGAACGATGGTTCTGGGGGTAATTGCCAGTTTTTTTTGTAAACTATGTCGATGTTTTCCAGCCCCAGCCCATATTGTGGAGGCTCGTTCATCTCCAGACGGCATGTGATCACAGCTAGGCATTGTGTGGAGTGAGATGGATGTTGAATGCATTTGGTGATTTGGAATTTCCAGGAATGATGATGAAAAATATGTCGTCTTGTACGGATCGGTGGATCCGAATGATATGGTTAGAAAATAACAAATACTGTAGTCTTCTTAGTTTAGCTTGAATCGATTTATCATCATCATCAGTCAATAGGAATCACACCTCAAACTTGGGTAAGTAAACCAACAAATTGAAGAAAACATTTCAGAGTTCCCTTCACCAGGCCAAGGTGAAAACCGTCGCATTCACTGAAGGTTTAGAGGGTGATACTACATGGTACTACGACCTGGGCGTACTCGAGTTGTTCGAGGTATTTTAAAATTACTTTTCCAAATTTATTTAAAATATGGGCAATTCAGAACATCCAGTTGAGTCGGCAAACGCAACTTCTGTGCATTGGTGACCATGCTACGTACAAAAGTGATGCGTTCCATCCTATTGCTAGAATCTACGGAGGTGGAAAAGGAGGTAATACAATTTTAATTGTAAACGCCATGAAAATTGTGATCCTTAATTAACTTTTCGTAATCTAATAAAAAAAAGCATTTAAACAAGACTTCAACTGTGTTGAGACTGTGTTGCAGACCATCTCGACCGCACGCAATATAAGGAATACAATTTTACTACTGATGATCCAAAATTCATTCGTCGATTAATGAAGGAATGGGAAGCGGTGGAGGAACTGGGATGGAAGAGTACACTAGGGAGATCTCATACCATTGCTGTAAGAAACTAAAAGAGATATGTACATTTAGGAAATCTTGTAACTTAAAAGTGGTTAGGAAGGATTAGCATTACACTCCCCACCTGTAGGGCGACAGCGGTGGTTCTCTGATTCGTCGCCGGCTTTCCGATGATCGTTACACTCTCTATGGTGAATATCTTGGTTCCTCTTAGCACGCGTCTTCTGAGAGAATGCAGGAAAAGGGGACCCCTGAGGAACTAGGAGCCCAAAGTTTGAGCAATCTCGATGAAATTTTTATGGCAGCATGTATAGGAGACAAGAATACTTTCATAACACAACTTTTGTCCCAGAACCGGCTTTTAGGTATTTTCCGGTTCTGGGTCCGGCTATGTCATATCTCAGCTCCCAGATCAGCTAGAGACCTCCGGTTTGGCTTAAAAATGCGGAAAAATATTCTGAACAATTTTCAACTCACACTTAAGAAATTTTACAACTTTAACATTTTTGAAACATTGAAAAACCGTTTTCGA
>LS486778.1:289669-314480 GCA_900490705.1 Pristionchus arcanus | reverse complement strand
ATGACCATGAACCCCGGGTCATGGTCCGAAATGGACCGAAAAAAGTCATGATGGAGGAACTTCAAGTACTATATACCAATGTATGCTAGAGTAGCCCAGTAATATATTGGAACCGAAACAATCATTGTCGTGAATTTAACTCCTTTGGTGATAAATATTCGGGATATGACGTATTCTTACTATTTGACCCATATTTGGCTAGATTTCCGTATAGAGTCAATTGAAATCGCCATAAAAGGCCCACCTCAATCTGATTTTCGAACACTCAGAAGAACTTTTCAAAAATGTTCCTCTTCCAATGTCTCTCATATGTGGCGATGTGATGGGGTGGTGTGTGGGCTACATTACCATACCCATATAGTTGTGCGGAAATCAGGTCTTTATGGGAAGAAATCACAAAAAGTGAAAACCTCTGTCTAAAAGTTGGCATAGAACTGGACCCTAATTTGATCCCAATGGGGCTACAGTACACTCTGGGCATGCCTAACATAAAGCAAAAAGAATTTTGGTTCTAACTTATTCGGTTGAGAAATTATGAATTTTCATTATTTTCACACTTACCCGCAGCTTTTGCGCCGCATTGCGCAATACGAGGAGTGACGTCATCATTTTTGTAAACAAGGTCAAAGCCCCCTCAGGCCCTATGAGTATGGCGGCGGGAATCAAAAAACCTGGCGCAATGTCCGGGAGATGGTCACTTTTCCCAGATCCGGTCTCTTAACATTTACGTTGCCTATCGAACCTATAATCTGCCTGATATCGCTCTCGCTTGTTCTGACTAGAGACGACTACCCTTTCGTTTAGAACGCCTTCTCGCCTGTTAGACAGACCAGAGAGCATGTACCACCGGTGGAGTCAATTGCACAATTTCCATCTCTTGATATTTGAGGACATCCAGCTATCTGCGCAGACGCAACTGCTGTGCATCGGTGATTTCTCATCGTACCATGATAGCGTTATGTCCCCGATCGCTCGAATCTACGGTGGAGGACGGGGAAAGTGTGAGATTTTTTTAACGAGTATAAGATTTTTCGATGAATAGTAGAACGCTATTCAACGCATTATTTTCTTTCTTTTTCTTTTACATCTTTCTTGTACTGTCTTTTGTGCCATAGTTTCAATTTCAATTATAGTTCAAGAGATCGGTCGAATGCAATACGTGGAGTACAATCTAACAAAGGGCGGCGATCCTTCGTTCATCCGACGAATCGATGCGGAGTCCTCTTCTGTGGAATCGTTCGGCTGGCGCAGTCGAGAGGGAAGAGCGGAAGTTATTCACGTGAGATTCGATTATCAGTTCAATTTGTTAATATGGCTCGATGAGTTTCTTGAAGAACATTAGTAAAGGAAACAAGTAAGAATCCAAATGTCGCATTCTGACAGCTGTGGGCTGATGAATGTGATAGAATAACCGAAATTTGAAAAACTTTTTTTATTTTATTATTTTTTTAATTTTAAAATACTGACTACAGGGTGACAGTGGCGGTCCAATGGTTCGTCAGCGCCTCGACGATGGGAGATACACGCTGTATGTAGTGGTGCGCAGCGGTAGCAGGTAGAGTTTTGGAATGGAAAAATCGGCCGACGGCTTTATCGGAATCTCATTACATGCTTTCTCGTCTTGCACGAAGTCGATGTACATACTCGCTGGCGTGCGAAATGTAAATGAATTCCAGGGACACAGCAATCGTGCAAATTACAAGGATACAGACGTCGCTCGACGAAATATGCAAGTAAGATATATATTTTTGTATCATCTAATGTGGTTCTTTACTCGTGATTGATTGATTGCAAATGGGAATATCAAAAAAATACAAATCTTAATGTTAAATCTACTAAATTTACAGGATGACTGGCGTCTGTCCCAACGGAGAGATCGTCCCAGCGAATATGCAGGAGATATCGGTCAACGGGTTGCGATTGTGCTGAATCCGAATTTTCTGATCAATTCAAAACGAGGCGATAAATATTTAATAACGCGGGATCGCATTTCACAGTATTAGACATTATTTCCGACCTATAATCATTATTAGGCTCGTTAATTTCCCAATTGAATTCAAAACACACAAGAGAAATCAGCGAACAAGCTGCGACTTGGCTGAAGGGGCCATAGCTTTCAATCAATGCACGCTAAATCATTACTATTTATACCGTCTCGCAGCAACTTCATAATGATTCATTCATTGGTCACATAAATCAATAAACCACAATGGAATGGCTAACTTGAGGCTCGTGAATGAGATTGCATCTGTCCAAATAAGCTTAGGGTCAGTGAAACGGCTTCGATTTTGTGCTATATTCAACCCCCTCAAAAAAGCGAGAAACAAAGGGTCAAGGGAGCACTGGTTTCGTCTTTTCCATCCATCTAGCAGGTTAGAGAAAGCGAGAGATCAGGCGAAATGGAGAGAGTCAGACATTCACAAAGTGGATGAGCCCAAACAGCCACGGGCGTGTTCTGATTGAGCAGCTTGTCCGTGGAGGGGGATTTAGGGAGGGTGGGGGAGGGAAGGGAGCAAGTCATCGACCATGCTTACTACTATCGTCGTCTTCTCTTCGATTGCTACGGCAGCCCTGGCGGTGAGTGCACTTTGTTCCGAATTTTGTGTATCCAAATAAAAGTATGCTTCACCACCACAACATAAACCAGCAGAAATCGAGTGAATTGATTTGTTCGATGGAGTAATGGGCAAAAAAAAATAAATTTACATAAATTCGTCTACGAAATCTTCTTGTAATCACTTACTGATTGATTATTAGAGAATGGTTCAAAAGAATTGCGGATCCAAGAAAGACTGAGGCTTGAGATGCTTCAACATGAAGTGATTTACTTTGCAGCAATTTTGTGACCGCACTGACTGTACCGGCCATGGCACTTGCGCGGGCATGAAACTCGCGCCGCTGTGCATGTGCGATCTGGGATACTCCGGATTGAGATGCGAGATAGGTGAGTGCACATTGGTGAAGACAATTTGGCTTCTCCAACCCGTGCGGGTGATGCTCGGAAAGCTCATGCGCTCTTTGAGACAAATAACAAATAAAAAAATAATTTAAAAAATAATAAAAATAATAAAATCTCTTCAGGCTCCGATCCGCTCGGCGGCAATGCTAACGCACTCTGCGAGCCCAAGGTATCAACTATTTTATGAAAAAATTCTTAATTAGTTAAATTATTACAAGTAAACTATTAATTTCAGGACTGCAGCAGCAATGGACTGTGCTCGGGCACCAAAGCTGCGCCTAAGTGCTTGTGCAATCTAGGATTTAGTGGAGCGAGATGCGAGATTGGTAAGAGTTGCTGCTGTTTGCATACCTCTCCTTGGTTCAATGAATAGACAAAATTTACATCACTTTTTCTCTCGATATTTTCTTTCAAAACCTGCCTCAACGATCCAAATTTGGCGGCTGATGGTTCAAATATGTTTCAATTTGTCCACGACTTCCTTGCGGTTGATGCTCGGATAGTCGTACTTCCTTTTCTATTGAAAACAAACAATCCAATAAATTCTCCGCAGGCTCCGACCCGCTCGGCGGCAATGCTAACGCACTATGCGAGCCGAAGGTACCGATACTATCAATATTGTTAATTTATTTATTTATTACTTTTCAAAAATACAATTTACTTAAGGACTGCAGCGGGAACGGATTGTGCTCGGGCACAAAAGCCTCTCCTAAATGTTTATGCAATCTAGGATTCAGTGGAGCGAGATGTGAGATTGGCATGGGCTTACCAGGTATGTTTTTGAACTGACGACATTTTTTTTTATTCGAAACTAATTGCTAATTTATTTGCATCAAATCGATTCCATTGAGCTCGCTGTACACATCCATTTAAACCAAGAAAACTATCAATGCCATCTGCCTATCGTTCCCAAGCAACTGATTCATCAAGATATTCCAGAACCCTTGTGCACGAACGCTGTCGCCTGCTCGAACAACGGATTCTGTCTCGGAACGGCGAAAACTTTCATCTGCCTCTGCAACCTAGGCTTCTCCGGGCCATCATGTGCACTGTTCGTTGGGAAATAATTTGATTTCTGAATTTTACTTATTATTTGTCTATTCACTTTTTTTCTTGTCCACCCGCCTCTTCTAGAGAGAGAGCGCGAATATCTGTATAGTTAGCCATATCGATTTCATTGCCGTTCCGTTGTATTGTCTCAAATAATAAATTTTATTTAATAAATATGCCTTTATTACGTCTCTCAAATACTATTGTTGCTCTCAACAAGGATGATTTCCTGTAGATTAAAAGAAGAAACGGAAAAGTGGATGTAAAAGTACCAGGAAAACACGGGAAATAAACGACAAGAGAAGATCGGGGCAAACAAAGCTGCGCAATGGAAACCGGATAATAGAGCACAAAATGGTATGGAAAAGACATCCGGGTATTGGGAAGTTACGGGGAGTACTGATTTGCTTTTATCGATAATATTTGTATTATTTCGTCCGAATAAAGATAAATATTGTCCGATCTAGAGAATGAGTCGGACAGATCTGCACTGATCCGAATATAATTATTACCTCACATTTGATAGGTTACGATTTTTTTTAAAACGCTGTCCTCAATAATCGTTCAGCTTCCTTTCGATTTTCTCGGCCATTTCGATCTTTACGACGAGTTCTCGAGTTCTCGACCTTGATTTTCTCCCATCGTAACGTTTTTCTCTCCTTCTCAATTCTTGTTTACGATCACTAAGAGCGGAAACTGCGTTCGTTATCACTTTCCTTATCATTTGTGCAGGAAGATGTTGCTTGTGGACTGTTCGGCACAACATGCAATGTGTTGTTCATTGATTTGCTGAGAAATTGTGAAGACTCCATCATAAATCGAGAAAGACAAGCAAAATAAAAACTTTTTTATCGGCTTGGCAAGAAGTGAGGCAATTGATGATCATTATTCGTACAAAAAAGGTAATTTAGACTAGATTGTTCAGTTGAGGCAGTCGGTGGTCTGGCCGGAGAAAGCACCCGCGAGATTGATCTCTCCGATGTCGAATGTCTAGAATTTATTTATTTTTCAAATGCTAACCAACTCCCGATTATCGAATCATTCCGACATGAGTACATTTGAATACTCTGTGAAACCTACTTGTTTCCAGTGAAACAATGTGCAATTTTTGGCGTTGCTCATTTTCAGAGGAATATCCTAATTCATGCTAACCTTTTCGGGACGCTCGCCCTCGCTGATGAAATCCTTGGGAATGACGATCGAGATCTTCTTGAGGCACATCTGAAAATAGTTTATTATTTAAAAAAATCAATAATTTAAAATAATTAAAAATGTGAAATACTTACGCCATTGTAGTTGCACTTGTGGTAGATGTTCAGCTTGGGGTCGATCTTGGTGCTCTTGAAAAATAAAATTCATTTTGCTATTTGAAAAGCTCACTACTCGATACGATCCCGCAATAAAGTCAGTCTCCGATTGACTACCGTTCTCTACCGTACCTCCTTCTCGGAGCCGGACAGCTTGAAGGTGCCGTCGGACGAGGACACACCCTCGGCCATGAGGTCATCGGGGTCGACTGGACAGGATTATTGATTGGGGGCGAGTACCGTAATCCTTAGCTACCGTATCTCAAGCATAACTGTCAGTAAACAAGTGTATCTGTTAGATTTTAATTACCGTAATCCTTGGCCACGGTAACAAAAAAATTAAAGAGTGAAACTCACAAGTGTCAACATCGTAGAGTTTCACTTTTACGTCGCTGGCGGGCTGACCGTTGCACATGAGCTTGCCCTGAATTCGGAAATTGATTATTTTGAAATTTTTTTTTTTTGAAAAATATTTCATTATTTTAGTTATTATCACCCTAACGTTCTATTGTATGTTTTATTCAGTTTTCCAACTGATTTATTCAAAATATGCAATGAACTTGGTGCTCTGAAAAGTCAATGGTCGATTTGATATCACAATAAAGTCAGTCGTCGATCCATCCCACGGTGCGCTACAGTACCTTAACTGCGGCGGACTGCAGCGATCCCCAGGGAAGGGCTGCGGCGAGGAGCGGGAGGGTGAGGGCGATGAGAAGACGCATCTGGAAGAGAGATCAAAGATCAGATGTCAAATATCAACGATTTGAGATCAAAGATCAGAGAGGCTACTTGGAAAGGACCGTAAATTGGATTTATCTATCGAGAAAGTCAACAAATATTTGGTTTTTGGAAGTAAAAGTGAATAAGACTGTTTCAATTAAACAAAATTCGATGTCCGCAGTTCTCTATTGTCATTTTAATTATATTCGATCGCAGAATACGCCGAATTTATCGCAAAATACTTTCAGAAATTGCCTAGATACGTGGCGTGAAACATAAAAAATCGAAACTATACATCTTGCAATCCTTTAAATTTCGAGAACCATGTACGTTTCGGCACTGACTGATAAATGGGAGAGTATTGCGGATATTAGTGAAATGGACATTCTAGTTGAAAAATTTTGACGCTGAAAGTGTTACTCGCTTGATGAACACAACTCAGATAGATAAGAAAACTGATAGGACGGAGTTGATTGCGCGGTAAGGTGCTCTAAACAAGTGGCAAGATCGAGAAACAGCGCCTTTTATGGTGGACGCTCAGCGAGTTCATCTCGATTTCTCTGCCTCTCTCCAAATCGCCTAGTCTCTAACTCTGTCAGACCGTTAAAACAAGATAATGGACAGTTAGGGCATCGAACTATTCAGCGAGGACAACTGCGAAATGTCTGAGTCACTTCCTGTTGTTCGGTTTTTTAGTCCAGAAATAGCCCAGAAGCAGGGCGATTTGGGATCGGTGAGACTGTCTAAATCTGGAGATGTTTCATTCACAGAAGGTTAATTCGCGATATTCCTTTGCCTTTATAGTAGGTACCCTAGCTTTTGTATCAAAGGGAAACAGCAGAACAATGAACAGAGTAGCGCGAAACAAGAATAATGGTTAGAGCGTATTCGGGCATAAATGCTCTAGCTAACTGAACAATGTAGGGAAAACCGATCGACTCATCCACACAAAAGGGGCAGCAATTATCCCTGTCTGTTTCGATGATAAATCATCGGGAAGGTCAATTATCTCGATGTGCCAGAATGCGTCTGTTCATACTACCTGTTCTCTTGTCTCTTTAACATGCGAGAGAATATGAGAAATGAAGAGACAATTCATTCTTACAGTTCCGAGTCGATGTGTCAACTGGTGTTCAGAGACCAGTAATGTGGTTATTGTGTTGGAAAGCGTGTGCTGGGGATTAGCTCATTCCTCATGCATTCGCTCAAAACATTGAAAGGTAGCATCTATCTAAGATTCCCGATTGATATTGTTGTGCTCACGGGAGAATACTTTGATGTAGTAACCACAGTAAATCGGAACAATATGTTTTTTTGTGGAAGCGGTTTTATTTTGTTCTATCACTGGTATTATCATAGCAATGTAAACAACACGTGTTGGTCAACTCTATTCGGCCGTATTCCCATCATCGGACACGCATTTTTAACCATGTCACTTACAAGGTTCAAAGGGCGCGATCCTTTGCCACACTTTTTACGAGCTCTTCCGTTATTACGGAGCACAGGGAGGAGCCACGTTGTCTTGTTTGCCAGAAAAATATAACCGTTAAAAGTGTAAGAGGACATGTGTCCTTGAAATCGGCTCTTTAATGATTTTTTTTTTAATTCTGCTGCAATTAGTAAGGAAAATGCTAAATTAGATGACATTTTGCAATGAAGTGCTCAGCGGAGCCATGCTGACATTCTCCGAACGATGGCCTGACATGGTCAATTCGTCCCTGATCTTTCAGACCGGCGATTGAAAGATCGAAAGGAAGAGACGAGATCAATTATCCTTGTTCGCCACTAGGGTTCTCTTGGTGGAAAATGAATCGTTATTGGAAAATGATCCCTCTCAGCCACACAAAGAAGGGCGATGAATGGGGTCCTTGTGGCGTTTTGTGACAAATTCTGACGATTATTTTCTCCGAACGCTATGCTTTACTTAAATTGGCCTCAAAAGCCTCAAAACTTCGTAGATTGCTCCCATCACTCAACACGTTGACACCCTGTTTCTATCAGCCTAGCTAGACTAGGGGTGACTAATCTTTCGTGACTCTCCACAGTTTCCATTCTCCCTATCGACTCTATTCGGACAGATCCATTTGCCATTCGAAATGGGCCGATTTTCATCACTTTCTCCGAAAATCGCAAAGGGACATGTGCGATAGCGCGCGTTATGCTTACAAAAGGGAATGAGTGAGGGACAGGGTCGTTAATTGACGACAGTTTTGCCATCGAGACTACGAAGAACAAACAACACGCTGGACCCACGTTCCGGGTCAGTTTTCATCATTGAGTACCGTGCCATCCTCCCGTTTGAGATCGTGTCGTATTCATAGATTAGCGTGAATGCGAAAGGAAGAGGCGTATTCTCGGTTTAGGCTGTTATCCTCTAGACCTTCCGGTTCAGTTATTGGAAAGACTTGACAGGCAATTTTTTATCGATGAAAAAGTGGCCAGAATAGCCTTAGTCAGTTTTCGTCGTCAGAATACAAAAAGAGTAGAGTACAAAAGGCTGGCAAGTTGGCAAATTCCTCTGCCTGGTAGAGAGCATACGGAACGTAGAGATAGCGGTTGATTCAGATGATCATAATCTAGACTTGTTTGTCTCTCTATCGGGCTGACATCAGAGTGCGGGGTAAGCGGGCCAAAAGCACCTGTACTCTTCTGCTTATAAGCCGCGTATCTGTGCACTTTTCTTAACAAATGGCAGTCTGTATAACTAATAATTGTAAGAGGCATTTCTCAGATCTTCATTCAGTTTTTCTTATCGCATTAGACGATGTCCGATAAGTTGTGTCATTTGAAGAGATTACCCGGTTTTCGAGCTCAAGAGCTTTTTAGGAATGGAGCTGCTTGCGAAACTGATTGTCCTTCTCGCGTTCACTAACACAGTTCGCGCCCGCGTCACCTTTCACGTTGCGCCGAAATACGAGGTTTATCCATTTAGTGTAAATCTCGAGAAATGATACCGCCGTATCTTCATTTCACCCTCTCTTTCGTTGACCGAGCGGACACTAGAGTGTGAAAAATGAAGAGACGGCGGAATCAGTTCTGGAGCGCTAATTTAGAGTGTCCCTGATTTATCGACTGATTCAGGAATGCTTCCAAATAGCGATCGATCGAATAAAGGATGTTGGCTGTCCGGAACATGACATTGACAAAACGGTAGCGATGAGTCAGGTACGTTATTTCCGGCGCTAAGTCGGGTGAGAACCGAGACCCAAAAGTGAAATAAATAGAAACCAGTTGGTTCTCATCCGGATGTTCTCACCATACCTAGTACCGTAGTTCATGTCTATTACCATGATAATTGTTTTCAGCTCATGCAGCAATCGATAAAGCGGCTGGAAACAGAGCCAAAATGTGAGATTTCAAATCTTTGTATTTTAAAATATTTAATTTATTTTAAAATATTTATTTTCAGTCGTTGACACATGTTGTGGCGCACATCAGTACTGTAGCGACAAACAACTAAAGGTATTTTTTCATTAGAAAATTTTTTATGTCTGAGCATCAAAATTTCACGTTCTTTGCATTCTTTTGAATCGTCGCGTGAAGCCCGTCAGTAAGCTTGCGCAATCTCAACTCTTGATCCGCTCAGCAAAAAAAAGTTATCCTCTTGTGCAAACTTCCTCAATTGCTTTTATACCTAATTCATATCTAATGTAATATGTATAGGCACTAAAACTTCTATATAAAAGTCTCAACTCTTGCGTAATTTCATCCTTCAACCCATGATATTCCCCATTTCAGTACTATTTCTGCCTGTGATCAATCTCATCTTCTTCGACCATTCGCTGACGTTCCACTTCCCATCGAGTAATCCCCCAGCTTTGACGCCGAAAGCCGAATCTCCCATGGTCATCTCATCTCCAAAATACCCCCTGCCTCATCCCCGTTTGCACATGGAAATACGCATGTGGAATCATTTGATAAAGTCTGATGTGAGACCCTTTGAGTTGTCAAGAAGCATCCGTCTCTGCATTCCTCAAGCTCTCGCTTCAGTTATAGTGGCGAGAGAGCACGCGGAATGACTAGACGAATTTTGATGCTCATAAGCTGATGATGAGGCCATATAGTTGGGTGGACGGCGTGGCTCGAGGGGGATCAGCCATGTTCCAGTGCCGGATTGAAGGGGTGACGCCAGCCTCGGAAGCTGCTTGGAAATGCGCATGACGGTGATTCGACGCACTCAAATTTAAAAAGAGATGACTGTGCGTTGAGTTCTGTCTGTTTTTTATTCAGTCTCGACAAGTTCCTGACACCAAGAAGTAATCCGACAAAAGCCCAGAGATTACCAACTCAGATTTCGGCCCATTAGATAAAACCGAGATAATCTCTCAAGCTCAGCTCAAACCCGGGAAACCCATCCGATTCTCAACAGGGGAAGTAAAAGACAGATATTTCGCTTAGGTAAGTTTCATCAGGAAACACTGGCGTTACAGCAAAATACGAAATGCAATGTGATCTGCATTCATGTATCACATCATGCTATATCAACGTTTATTTGTCCTCCCTCGCAACCACTGATTACTCGTACACGTGCTATTGTGTGTGAAATCTACCATTGTCTCGAATACATTTCGTTCTTCTAGGGTTGAGGATATGAGTCTCTATAGGCATACTCCAATTAGAGCATACCACGGGTATAGCGGTTCATATTTTCTCCCAAGTGTTTATCAGAGTCCAGTCCACGTTCCAACTACTTTCTTCCAATACCGGGCAGCCATATGTAGTCATTATCAAATCAGAAACAGAAGACTCCAGCTAGAATAACGAGAACTTCATCAGGCTTTATGGTCCTTATTTTCAACATAGTGTTTGTCCACTCGACGCGACAACTGCCTTACTTCCGATCCCAGAGATCCAAGGGAGAAATCAGGAACCACAACTTTGTCACATAGCTGCTCTCCCTCTGCTCGATCAAGCTGTAAACATTTTTAGTGTACTCTGTCCTTCTTCTCCCTTCTTCTTCTTCTCTATCCTTTTCTCCTGTCGCCAGTGCTTGCTGTAGTGATTCCCGATTCACCACGGTCACTTTGCGGTCAGGGAGTGCGAGTTAGCATGCGTAATTGAGAGAGTCAGGTCTCTAGCAGGTCAGACAGAGTGAGAGAGCATGTAAAATGAAGAGAGTCAGGTGAGATCTGCGATGTTTCCCTATCTTTTCGGCCTCGGGACGCACCTCTGATAAATGATTGTCGCACCCGTCTGTCACTCTTCTTTCTCTGATGAACTTCCGCTGCGTGGCATTTGCTTTCGCAAACATTTATCGGCTTCCTCAATTTTCCTTTTTTTTTATTTTTTTCGCTTATATCACCAGAATGAAATTTATCAACATGCGCCCATACGAAAACATAGCAAATATTAAAGTGTGATTTTACCGTACTTTATTAACTCTCTAAAATTTTGCATCTCAGTAGCGACTAGGAGATAACGCTGAAAAATGATTCGTCTGTCACTCTCTTCTTTCGCTGATGAACTTCCGCTGCGTGGCATTTGTTTTCGCTTTGACATCTAGCAAATATGTTAGTTCACCGTGACTTATACTTATACCGTGACTTGATGCCGTTGATCCCTTGATATTTGCGGCTTCTGAATTTCAATTGTTTCTGCTTAGAAGAAACTTCTAAACAGATGATTATGACTATCAATGCCATATTTGCGCATTTCGAATTGCGTTTTCCTTATTCATTTTTTGCCAACTGTTGCAAGAAAGCACTTGCAAAAGCACTGATGATGCACCTAGCAATTCCACTCCACTCAAATCCTTCCAGACATTTCGCTAAACCCGGAAGATTGGGTCCCCGTGATCCGAGAAATATTTTTTTCATCCATCAGAGTGTCGCCTCCTCCTCTTTTGACCAACTCTTAGCTTTCCTCGCACGCGCCGTTTTGTTGATAATATTCCTAATGCTAGATTTAAAATCATCGTGAAAGGCGACCACTTTTCATCTCGTTCCCCACACCACTCCATCTAAAATGTTCCGCTGCTTGTTGATTATATTCGCGGCGCATGGAATCAACGTGAAAGCAATGATCTCCAGAATGGCACGAAATGTGGGCAATATCTTACATTCCACGATCTTTCCTTGGTAACATGGGTGAAAGAGCATCCCAATTGGATAAATCGTTGAAGTAGTTTACCAAGCCATGATCACAAATCACATCTTAAAGATAGTTCCTTCAGTAGGCCCATAGCCTGAAGTTATGGTAAATAATGGAACATGAATCTTCAGGATGGAGTCTCTCATCTTCGTCGAGCGATTCTGCACGATCATCGAGAAGGGAACGATGGGAGGATTACAGGTCGGTTTTATATTTTTTCTCAATAGCAACGTCCGCATCGACTAATATCGCATAGCTCTGATCTCTTTTGTTGAATCCCTGAAACGTAACCAAAAATCATGTGGCTCCAGAGTGCCCTCGTCCTCTTCGAATTCCCCCCTGACCCCCTCCTCCATCATTGTTCTTGTCTGTCTCAGAGCTGTCACCACTGCAATTCGCGCGAATTTGTCCCCGGGGAATCGCAAGGGGTCAGCGTTTTCTAAACTATGTGCTAACTAGAGTGCGCAATATGGGTCGCCGTCTCTTCATTTCACACATTCTCTCGATAGGTGGAGTGGCGAGAGAGTATGCACACTGTAAAATTTCCCTAAACTTTCACCAATTCAAAGCAACGAATCGTTTTCGCGTGTTTGCGCGTATTTTGTTACACTAAACTTTTTACGAATTCCTGGAAGGTCCTCAGAGATCATGGGAGTTTTTCTCGTGAATTAAGGGATTAAGCTCAAGGGAGAGGAAACCAACAAGATGTCGCGCGCGGGAAACCTCTAATGAAACCCGATCGTGATTACACGTTCTAATGCCGGTCAGAGAGGCGAGGGAGCATGAGAAATGAAGATGCCGGGTTTCTCGGAATGCCTTGAAACCCGATCGCGAGTCATGAATCACAACAAGAGAATCCCGGGGGTGCTAAAGGACTGAAAGATTTTCGAAAACATCCGCGTGACTTGTAAGGTTGCGGGTTCCGGATCGCAAAGGGAAAAGCAATGATGTGATTAAGTGTTGGATTCCCAGAAGATTTCCTTGTTTCTGCAAGAGATCAAATAGTTCGTCAGTATTTGCCAATACAACTTGAATTAGCTTACTGATCCTTACCTGATCGATTTCTTCTTATTTGAGAGCCCTAATATCTGCAGCGTACCACTGCAATAACTTTGTCAGTATTTTTACAATGCTCTCGCACTCGAATGAAGTCTAGCCCCTCGTCGTAAGATTTATTTGCTGGTCAAGACCTGGCGACGCTCCATATTTCCCGATACGCTGCATAGATCATAGCGTTCTGATCCATTCTCAGATCCCGCTTATCCCTTGCTTAGTCGATTTCGCTGATTGCGCAACGGCAGCTGTAATGGATAAGCCGGAGGAAAGGCGGGATGAGCCGGCTAATCATTTGTCGTAGCGCCTGATATTGCATGACCATGCATGGTCATCAGGTCAATCATAATGAGGTATCTCCGTTCGACCTTCACTCTGGGCCTAACTCTGGTCATCGTCCTAACTAGAGAAGCTGAAGGAAGGGCCATTTTACGATTTTTCGAAATTTTTGAGCGGTCGTAGTGAGCGAATGAGTATGGAAAAGTATGGAAGAGTTGATTCCTATCGATGCCAAAACTATTCAAGAACACATCCCACTTTTGAACGGGGCCAAAATATATACATACATCCTCCCTTGTTATTCAAAAACACTTCCCTCCAACTCGGTGTATTTCTGCATTTTCCCTATTATTGATTCGAATATGCAAATGAGGTGTTCTATTCCTTGGCTCATATTTCTCATTTGAAGGTAACCAACACCTGAGCACATTTCATAGTCAAACACCTTCGTTTATATCATCCCCGATTTACCATGACTATTCTTAATTTTTCTGAACCCTTCCTTCAGCCACTCTAGTCCTAACAAGAACTGCTAAATTATTTGTCCTATCCCACAACCGACATTTGGAATACCGTTTGCCGATCCTGTACCGGGCATCTACGTACCGCAGCACCGATCACACTCCACAGCATTCTACACCGACAGAAAAGGGTTCTATTCGAACTGCATACATGAAATATGAAATGTTTCTGAAACTCATCCTGATTGTCATTCTGAATGTGAATGAGCGGTAGAGATCGGGATAAGTTTCAGAAACATTATATATTCTGATATCGAATTGCAGTTCGATTACGGTGAGGCGGGAAAATTCAAAACTTAATCCCATTGTTCACCCTTTTCTGGAGAGAACAAAGGGGTTCAGAATGCTGTGACTCGAATATGAGGGAGTTCTGATCCTTTATACGGTTCCACTTAACGCCGGTCCTCTTAGTCGAGATTGCGCAACGGCGGCTGTAATGGATAAGCACCGTGGAAAGTTGGGATGAGCTCAGGAATCAGTGCTGATAATGATAAGCCCCTGATCATCCGCCTGCTTTGGAGACTGCGCAACGCCTTGCAATTTTCCACTGTTTTCTTCCTCCTTTGGCACGAAAACAAGGGCTTCGGCCAATCGCATAAGTGAGGCAGGGTATGTTTGATGCATCTTAGTTTTGAATGGATTAGTGTCGCAATTCATGTTCACCCACCGTTACAACAACTAACAAAAATGAGATGACCATTGACCCATTGATTCGCGATCATTGGTGAGAGGCACTTAAAGAACGGCAATGAGGGAATCGCCCTTCGATGATTCAGCGGTGCTTCAATAAGCCATCGGTGCCCGCAGAAATAGTGTGATCGAATGTTCAACTTGAAAAAAGTGATGGAGTTTCTAGGAAGTGCTAACTTGATCCCTTCTTCTCACTAGTCTCGCTTTTTCATTACGTAGTTTCATCGTTCGCGATGTTTGACACACCTCATGAGGTCTCTCAATCAAGTTTTAGCGGAATGACCGTATGATTGCCGATATCCGATTTCCCTTCCGCAATTCAGCCTCAAACTTGACACAAAATGCAATGAATGCAGCGTTTCTAGTTTGACGCATTCCACACGCTTGGACGCTTTCCTTATCTTCGCTCGTTAGCGAGGGTGCTCAGTGTCGCGATAATTGCTATGGAAAAACGACGGTTTCTCAACTCCACTTCGTCTCTTGCCGGTCAGAGAAAACGAGGGACTGTAAGTAAAGAGAGCGGGATGATTGCAGATTACGGTAGGTAGAGTAGGTCACGGCATTAGGGTTGCGTGTGATTTCTGAGGCAGGCCTAATGAAGGAGCGGGTAATTGGCAATAGCACAGAATGACTCAGGTGAGAGAGGGGAAACACCGAAGAACCGTAACGACTCTTCATTTTTTCATGATTCTTAGTGTTTGGTGTTTCCTTGTTGTTTAGAACCCGTCAACATTCCTGCAGGGTTCTCTGTGTCTGTTGGTTAATTAGGGAGAAGGCGGAAGGTAAAATACAGAGAATAAAGATCCTGATCATCAGCGATCCATTAGTCTTTTCGTCCTGCTCACTGTTTCCTTGGAAGACCGGAATCTAGCCGTCTCTCAATTCATTGACGACAGAACTTCAAGAAGAATGATACTACTTTCTACTTTCTAATCACCCAGAAATGGACTTTCCCGAAGGATGAATTTCTCTGCTCTAACCCATTGGTCCCTCCACCTATCTCCCGGCGGACGCATTTCCCGGCCATCCCCTGCTGACAAGTAGCTGTAAACGAGCTAGTACCACAAGACAAGATGTGCGACTGGCGATAAAGTGTCCTCTCCCGCCTTTCCCCACTCTCTTGCCTCCTTTCTCATCTACTTTCCCAATCTCTAGCCAATCAGAGAAACGAGAGAGTAGGGGGAAATGAGACACGCAGACCATTCATCTCTGCCCGACTAGTGCCATTGTCCTCATTTGCATAATGTGCATGAGGCGGGAAGGGAGCAGTCGTGTTTTCCTGAGGGTCCGGAAATTAGGTGGCTGTCCGCGAAACTTCCGGAAAGCACCCCGGAAGAAGTTGTCCATGGCATCATCCAACATCAGTCATTGTACAATTGGAACTAGTTCCTTAGATTGAAGAAGTCTATCAACCAGTACAATCACACCGAAGGACAAAGAACTTTGCCAAGTAGCGATGGCATGTTGACACGCGCCTCAGAAAGTCGAGTTTCTTCAGTATGAGAATATAATAAACCCCACCCTCCAAACCCCTCCAGATCCTCTTTCCAATTAGTAGGTCGCCCTGACAAAGCAGAGACAATAGGACGACAGGCACTGCTAAGATAGGTGACGAATCATCACTTTCCCTTATTGTTCTCTGCGTCTCTTCAATCTTCATGCTCCCTCACTATCTCTAACCACCCAAATACCATGTCAAATGGATACCCTTCAACTCCAGCTATCAGAACAATGCCGCGAGAAGACAAAAGGACGACAGTCATCTTGACAATCACAAATGTATCGTCCTTCCTGTATCATTTCAATAGCTGAAACACCTCCAACTTTTTGCCGGGTGATGCTGACATTTAGCTTGGCAAGACGCTCGCGCTATAGAAAAGATCCGCCTTGCGAGAAAAAGTGAGCGACATCGTGGCGCTACCGTACCATTCTGTGTTCTGGAGTGGAAAATAAAGACTAATCTAATCAAGGCGAATACCATTTCCCATTTACCCCTTCCGAGTAAAGGTGCAGGCTTGCCGTCTCCCACTACTATTAGGTCATTACTCTGACAACGAGGAACTACCGTATCCCCGCCGCACTACCGTAACCCCCTCGCGCTAACCCCCGCAGTTCATCTTGTTGTCATTGCGGGAAGCCCCGCTCACAAAGTTCTCGGAAGGCCGAGCGACAGAAAAATTCCGCTTGATCACCTCCGCAGGCTTCTCACATGAGAAAACTCTCAAGTCTCTAGTCTTAGTGATCATGTAAAATCGAGAGGGCGCCTTGAATCCTTGAGATTGCTAATGAGGTTGCTGCACAACGCTCAAGGATTCTCGAAAACAAGCCCCACCCTCGCAGAGTGCGTCAGAGTTAATTAGGCTTCTGAAGTGCTTCCGGATGGTCGTCATCTTCGAGATTTCTCTGATTCTCTCGATTCCGCCTTATCTCTAGCGCGCTCTGACCGGCCAGAGCCGGGAATTGAGATCAGAGAGCCGTAGATTAGGCTGCCAATGATGATAATCGGATAATGAGGCACAGAGCATGCACAGAATCGCGAGGGGAAAACAACAACGGTCATGCATGGGAAGGTGACATACGAGGAAGGGGAGGATTAGAGCGTGTTGCGATGAAATAGGCGCGAAGTGCAATTCGATCCAATGAAGATCAGGGCTTCCGGAGATTTCATCGTCATAAATACGTAACACTAGATAGAAAATCAAAGAAGACATTCCGAGAAAAAAAGATGATTTGACCACTGAATCTACCATCCACAAGTTAGGGATATTGAAACCGGAATAACATCGGAATATCCCTTGACCATCTAGGCTCCAGAACGCGTCCATAGGTCCAAGTACCGTGCGAGCGAATGGTCACTCACAGTGTCTTTCACCATTCTTTCAGTACACTACTGTAAACGATGTTCCGTCGATCAGGGGGACGTTAGTTTAATGAAGATGCAGATCTTTCGTCGATTTGAAATCCAAGCAAGGGCAGTGGATCCAGCAGAGATCAAAGGACCATGAACCGTGCGATCAACAATCAGCCATAGTGTCTTCTGCTGCATTTCTGGAGCGCCCATAATCCCTTTCGCAATCAAGTTAAGCAGGCAGCATAGTCATCCCCCATCTTCCAACTTGCTTATCCCATGATTATGAAAATGGATTTCGCCAGAAGTTCCGCGACCAAATACTCTGTTGCCAATCCACTCGAGAGCCATGAGGAAGCCGGCTTTTCGAAATGGTATCTTACTTTGGCTAGATTAAACGGAAAAAAATTCTGTCTTAGCCGCTACACCCTCTCAGGTGAGCAGGTGGAGATTTTTTTAATCATTTCCTCCGCAAAGCGTTCCAAACGTGAGTAACACCCTCTCGGATGAGAAGCCTCGAGCGTAGTATGAAGATGGAAGGGGCATCGGGTATCAAGCCTGATTATCAGCAAAAACAAATTATGAGTGTCGCGATAGGTCCGGTTGTGAGAAAGGCTTCCCACATAATGAGCTCGGAAGGACCAGAACCAGGATTCTGAAAAACGAGCACCAGATAGATCCGTTGAGAAATTGCACCATTGAAAAATATCAGTAAGCTCTATTATCACTATCCGAAGTAAACGCGAAAAAGGCTGCTGCTGATATGTTACATCACAAATCGCAAAGTTGCATTCCCTATTGTTTACCCTACTTCTGAAAAAAAATCCACGTCAGCTCATCAAAGTCATTTCCGACACGACTTCATAAACTACAGAAATATCATTGCACAGTTCTCTGCACAGCACCATGACCGTTCTTGTTTCAATGATGACATTGGAATGACGGGTAAGTGATAACGACATCTCGAGTGGGTTCATCAAAAGATATTATAATTAATCATAGGGGAAGATATCATAGTTGCGCCGGTTTCAGAACACATTTCCAAAATGCGGAGACCCAGGACTTGACTCTATGCATCTATATAATTGTTGATTATACTCACTTTTGATGAGAATGATAGAAAAAACCCTTTGCTATCTAATGAATAAGATCTAATGAATCTGTTCGCCAACTGCACGTGTGATTCGGAAGCCACGCAAAGATCATCTCACGAATCCTCAAGTGCGATTTTGGTTGCTCTCTCATTTCGCCATGCGCTATCGCTTCTCTCACTGAGGAAAGAATGCAAAACGAAGAGACGAGAGCATGGGTCCAAGTGCAATCTTGCCTGCTCTCTCCTACGATCACACTGCTTCCGGAATGCGCTAATCCGATAATTGGCCTCAATAAGGGGGCGGAGTCAAGCGCGCGCGAAGCCTGCAATGTCCAAACAAACACACAGGACGACACCCTAATCTTCCCTCCTCTGACGACTTTTGGAGGTTTTCCGAGAAAGGAGGAGGGGTCACTTACGTATGATGCACAGAGAAATCATGAGATGCGCCTGTGACACATAGCAATCCGTGTTGCGAAGCAAAAGGGGGCGGGGCGAGGAGGGGAAGGATCGGTGGAGCAAGAGACAGCTTTCCCTTTAAGGAGGTGTTGTGAGTTGTCGGGTACGGCCAAGCTGGATCCATTTTGTACTACACTCAAATCCTTTCCCTGTTTTGAGTGCCCCTGATAGCAACAATTTTTTTGTAGATTTCAAATTCGAGCGTACGATAGCGCCTTATTGGAACTGTAAAATGGATTCATTTTTTTTCAACGAAAGACTATCCTTCAATAGGTACCTCCAAGTTCCGCGCACTTTGAGACAGACCTGAAACACACTCGAGCAGTTTTTTTCTTTTGGGTTGCCGTCAGTGCAATTTTCACAGCGCCTCTCAATTATTGTTTCTGCGCTCTCTTTCATTTTCCTTGTATCTGGCCTTCTCTGATCTTGAATGGAGCAGAACCTCGTCATAGACAATGAACCCGTTCCCGGAATGATGTCGCTGCTGGGGTTCTAATTATGAGAAACTGCCACCGACTGCATTTTGTTTCAGAATGAGGCAGTCTAGGCCGGATTGCATTCAATCTGAAATCGGAATCATATTCATCAGCCTACAAAAAGCCTTTTTCATAATTCTTCCCATTATGTTTTTCTACTTAGAATTGGCGTGGGCACTAGTTTTCGATACCCCCCAACTTCGAACGCCTCACCCATCCCCTCTTTGATCATCATTTCTGTCAATCTGCTCCGTCATTCCTCCCCTCCTCTTGTTCACTGATTGGCCCCACATGTCCTCCGACATTAGCAGCCACCTCCAGAAATTGGCAAGAGAGCGTGCGAATCGTTTAGAGCGCAGACAGCTAGAACAGCGAGAGACAATGGGGAATCAAGAGAGAAAGAGAAGGGGTAGATCGTAAAAATGATGCCTCAGGCACCCCTCCCCCATCCGACGCACACTTATGCTTTGTCCCGGGGCCAGAGGAAGCACTTCTCCCGCTTTACGACCCCACTTCGACTACCGTAGTCCCCCTTGTTGTCGTCTACGCTTTCAAGCCTTTCTAGATGTCGCTGATGGGGTTGTGAATCGAATCATGAAAGAACTTTAGCATATGTTTCAGAAATAAGTTCAATCTAGGCAAGTTAACGTTCTTAGTTATTTCTCCTTTCAATTGAATGCGCACACGGTAGTGTTGAATCATTCGTATGCCGTAAGCGGGAGTCTCAATTCAATTCTGTAGAGCGGAAAATCTGTTTTTTTCTGTCATGTTTTCACAAGGGGGTACGGTAGGGATATGCGCCTTTGATTTTTGACGCCCGACTTTCCCTCCTAATCTCCGGGTCTCCGAGGGGGCCGCTGTCGACACATCTTTCCCATATCTCACGACTTTTTCAACGCGCTCGCCCATCCCCGGCGACCAATCATTCTCGTTGGTGCCTCTTCCTCCCTTGTCTTTTTGTTCACATATCTACGAGTCAAGGCGGTCCCAACGTCTCCTCCTTTCCCATGCTCTCTACCCTTCCCAGAGACAAAGACTCTCTTAATTTCGAATGTTATCTTGCCTGCTCTACCCGATTAGAGATCATGAAGAGCAGAGAGACGAAGCTGTCTCTAACTCTCTCGATTCCTCACGCTATCTCGCTCACTCTAACCAGGAATGGACAAGGGAAGGGAAGGAGGCGGGGCCGCCCATCCGCGCGCGCTCAGTGGTGTCAAGACTCGCAAGAAAGCCTTGTCATCGCCCGCGATGAACAACGGGTCTCGAGGGGGTTTTGAGGAGAGGCCGAGCGGGGTCGGACATCAACCCCGGGAATGTGTCTCCTCCACGCTAGATTCCAGCGCGCCTTGTATAAGCACAGTAGAAAAGGGAGAAAGAAGCTGTCAACTATGAAAATGTGATCATTATCACACTCACTTAGGTTATAGGATCGGACGAAATGTCCCTTCCACTCTGAATCGAAAGTGGCGAAACTACCGTGCTCGCAAGAGCCTTGTCATCACCCGCGATGAACAACGGGTCTCGGGGGAATTAGAGGCGAAGAGGGGTCGGACATCAACCCCGGGAATGTGTCATATTTCGAAAGCATGGCCTTGGTCAATGCAGACTATGCTGAATGGCGGGCATTCTGATAATACTTCATTATCGTTAACGCAAACGTTCAAATTGCATGGGTAACGGACAGCTGAAGGCTCAGCTGAATTGGAGCTGGAAGACCTTCACCTTTCTCGACTGAGTGGGCGGAATAGACCTCCCACTCGCTGTGAGAAATACCGTATCACTTGCAGTGTCAATAACAATCTACAGTGACGATGTCACCGTCTAGACGCAAAGTTGTTTTTGAAGTAATTATAATTTATCATCTTCATTTCCGGTGACATTTCCCCGTTGCAGTGCGTAGTAACTAAGTAGCTAACCTTCCTCCTCCTCCCACTCTCGCTTTTTCATCGTCACAGTATGATGACTTGCCTCTCGTCGCAAGTTCCCTAAGCCCCGCCCCTCCCGCTCGGCCGATGTCTCCACGCTCTTTTCTTTATTTTTTCTTTCGATGTGACGCAGTTGAACCCGCGTTCCTTTTTTTAGCTGACAGTTACAGTATTCTTGGTGTGTCAAACAACCAAAACAAGGCATAATGATGCGATGTTGTTAGGGTTAACTGCTTTCCTTTTATATGATGGGCCGCATTCTATCTCTTTTTTGCGGATCGAAGCCACAGAACGTAGAATACTGATCTATCAATTTGTTATCACTATCATATCCAAGAGAAAAGTCAGGGTATTGGGGATAGGGGTTCCTTTTGGTGGATGTCCTAGGCGACCTGAACTGATTCGGCAAATTACCGTGTAAAAATGAACGGCTAAGGATTACTATTAAAGGCGAACTTGTTTTAGAGGTGGAAATGGAAGAGATAGCCTTAGTCCCTGATGGCCAGAACACAATCGTTCATTAATCGCGCAATCTAATTATGTCTCGATATTTTCCGGCGGAAAGGCCAGCGGGATAAAAATTTCCCAGTATATCCCCGGCGAATTAGCACTAATCATTGGTGAGCGACTGTTCAGCAATGGTAGTATCTTTTTATTCTTGTTCGCTTAGAAATCGGAAATCGAAAAAGTTTTTTTCTTCAATTAGATATCATGTTTTGCCTGAATGCCAACTGTGCATCCAACCTTTTTCTTTTCACATGCGTGCTACTTTGTAAAATATTTCCAATCATTTGACTGTGGTTGACAAATTCATTTGCATCTCCAACACACGCGCTAACACTTTCTGTATCGCTATTGTAACCTTCTATTCGATGAGTGTACCCAATCGATCCTTAGAAATCCCTTTTCCTCACTTTCCCAACTTCGTCACAGTAATGCGACGGAGCGCACGCAAGTTGTCAAAACTCCGCCCCTTCTTCTTGTCCCTTCATCCCCGCTCTCTTTTTCGTCACACTCTTGAGTCCTCCTTTTTCTCCTTCCTAACGATTTGGAGACATACCGTATCTGGCTACCTCTGGAAATGGGAAACTTCTCGCTCAGGAGCTCTCACCTAAACCATTTGCTTTTATCAGACTATTACGCCCCTATCTTCCCACATTTCCGATGACAATTCATTCCATCCATGTGCCTGGATGTTATTTTAGTTTTCCTACCATCGCCAAACGCTCCTGGACAGTTATTGTGATTTTATTGATCGCTTTCTCCTAGAAAATTCTTTCCGTGTTGCCCCATGTGATGAAATAATCAGATTATTCTTATTCTTTCGATGCAAGTGGAAACGACATCCATAATCGCATTCCCTGCAAGCTTTGTCACGCTCGTGAAACACATCTTTCCCACGCCGAATCACTGCTCAGTTGACAAACTGGATCAATTCCATTCCCCAATCTGAATCTGCTGCTATACTTCTTTGTTCATTGTTCTTCTTCTCCCCTCGCGCCTACCGTACCTTAGCAATTGGGAAATGACCCCCTGTCTCGCATCGCATCGCTCGTCCCATTATCTTGTCTATAGCTAGCGCGCGCGCTCTCCAGCCGGTCAGGCAGAGCCGTAGAGTAGGCGGACCGGAGAGACCGGCCGGAAATTCGTACAGAAAGACGCGCAACAGCTGCGCATTTGCTCGTCACAGGTCCGTCTCAGAAATGATCTTCGCCCCTCCTAATTTCCCGTTGTCTATCGCTTTCTCTATTCATCCTCGCTTCCCCTTGATTTCCTGAGAAAAGAAGAGGAGGAGAAGGGGAGAAATGCAAATTAGACATGCCCAGCTATGTGTCATGAACTGTGTCATTTTCGATGAGGCTAGTCGAGCGGAAGGAGGAGAAGGATGGAAGAGGGCGAAACCGATTTCGCGCGTTTGAGGGGCCCGTTTTTGGCCGTGTTCATTCCGGGGACCTCCCAAATATTCCTTTTCTGTTGTTCACGAATTGGAATAGGACAACATCGGAGATTTGTGATGTAGCCGGTACACGCAAGACGTTCTTTGCTTGATGCGATGGGAGTTTGAACTTTGTTTACGCTATTCGCTAATTTCGAAAAACGTGTCACTAGCTCGATCTGTGACCGTATTCTGATTCCATGACATTTGAGCGTGAATTCCATTGAACATTGAGGAAATGCCTCGCTTGTTCGGGAACAATATTTGTTAGGTGACTAATTTATGCCTCTGATAGTTTCCTCAAATTTAATGTGATTTCTGACCTAAAAATCACTGGAATTTACCCTCGTGTTGACTCGGATAGTTAGGAAGACCCTCATTTTTCGGATATTATATTTGTTTAGCCGTTAATGAGTTTATGCCTCTGAAAGTGTCACTAGTGTGGTCTTCGTTCACTAAGATTTCTTGACATTTACCCTCGTCTTGCATCGGATATTAAGGAAGTCCCTCAGTAAAAACAACGTCGCCTTGTGATTATCTATCTCATAATATGGGCGTTTATCACGCGAAAAAGAGGATTAGGCGAGGGTGGAGGTGGTCAATTATCAATTGAGGGAAAGGGCAGTTGGATATGAGGCCGTTTGCGTAAGAATCGAACAAGGGTTGGCACAGGACAAAAATGTCAATTCTCTGAAAAATTACTATTCGGGGTTATTGATGGTGCTGATGACGATGGGCACATTCATTTTGCTCGTAGTACACCCGTTGGCTCCAGACGACGTCACGTCGAAATCCGTTTTCTTGGAATATCTCATTACCCATTTTATTAAAGTTGTTGAAACTTTCACATTAGACGTTTACTAGGACGGCGGTCGCGTCCATTTCGAAATTTTTTCGATTTTTTAATGAATAAAGTTGTAAAATGGAACTTTTCGCGGAGCCATGGGCATCGGGAGCGAGTAGGACAGATCGGACCGGAATGACGAGACGATTCCAAATCTGTTTTAAAATCGAATCTAAGTTATGCCCATAACGAGAAAATCAACTTATAGTGCACCTGGCTTGTAAGTAAATCTGTGCATCATTCCCCGTGTTGACTTCCGATCTCTTGATCTACCCGAGTCTCTCTACCTTGACCTCTTCCCATGCTCTGTGCTCTCTCTATTCCCCATGCTCTCTCGCCTCTCTCGGGAAGGAGACACCGATCGATACAAGATCGGAAGTCAACAAGGAGAAGGATGGTAAGATTTACTTACAAGCCAGGTACACTATAAGTTGATTTTCTCGTTATGGGCATAACTTAGATTCGGTTTTAAAACAGATTTGGAATCGTCTCGTCATTCCGGTCCGATCTGTCCTACTCGCTCCCGATGCCCATGGCTCCGCGAAAAGTTCCATTTTACAA
>LS486778.1:242538-258949 GCA_900490705.1 Pristionchus arcanus | reverse complement strand
GCTCTTGAGACCGAGAGCGATCCGGAAAACATTTATAATCTAGCCACTTAGTACGTTTGCAAATTACTGGTAAGCGTTTGCGAAGCGTTCGCATATTACCGGGAAAACCCGGCGATGCGAAGCGCTTGCAGATGACTGGGATAACCCGGCGACATCTAGCCAGCGAGCGAGCGAAGCGAGCGTAGCTGGCTAGTTTCTTAATATTTTAATACGCTTGCCATTGCAGTACAATGGCCCCTTTAACTGTCTACGAGCGACTCTCGCAAGCCGTTCGAAACAGTGAAATCACAATCGACACTTATCTTCGACTGCAAAACGAGAGCGACACGGTTATTGACGCAGTGATGAAGAGAAGTCAGCCGGAGTTGAGGTTCGATTCATCATTTCAAATGTTTTATTGCTGCATTTTTTCCGACTTATGTAGGTAGGATTAGAACAGGGTAGACAGGTTCTGAGAACCGGAAGACAAAAATTGCAAAATAACCTTCTTTCAGTCCCAATTCACCATCAATTCCATCGCCCCGCTGCCGTCTGCTGCAAGCCTACATCATGGACGACATTGACAGGGATAGCTATGCGAAACTGCAAGCCGAAAGCGATTCGGTGATAGTCGCTTTTTTGGAGAGACGATTGATTTCCATCATGAACGTTCCCGAAGACTCAGATTACATTGACGAAAGTCTGGACGATCGGTAAGCCTTCAACAATCAACACGGCTATTTTTCCTCACTCGCTGTCGAGATTCTACTATGGAACATATCATGGATGGGCAAAAACGAGGGTCAAAACAGGAAAAAACATTAATTTCAGCCCATCTCCACTTTCCACACTCGAAGATCTTCACGATGGCTCGTTTCTGCGAGAATCAGATGATGAATATTCGGAGGAAGTTTGGGAGGATCGGCCGGCCGAGGATACTACTGAAGACTTCTCCGCTGCAGTCGACGATAGTCAGAATAGGTATAGGTCAATTTTCGTTTTCATGTCCTTCTTCGGAACATGGAGATTCTGGATAAACGATATTTTCAGCTCACCATTTCCGTTCGATCCTCGTGTGGACATTGAACTTCTCAATGAAAACAACGATGACAACCAAATTCTCAACGATCACGACGAAATGATCAACGATGCGTCCAGCGTCCTGATGGCCGCTGATTCCGTCGAGAGCTACGACAACGACGACTGGCATCGGCACGATCAGTCCTCAGTCACAGCAAATGATAACTCTGAGTTAGAGGAGAACGAGGATATCTCTAACACAGAGGATGATGTTAGGTCAGTAATGTTTCTATTTCTTCACGCATCCCACAGCATTCTAGCAGCTTTATTGTTGGCATGCAGTAATTTATTTTTATTTTGACAGTAATCGGTTGATTTTTCAGCACCCTCAGCCTATTAAGGGCCCAGCTCACATTCAGGCTAATTGAAGCCTGGAGCAGCGATGTGATCGATCGAGACACCTACAATGAACTTCTGAATCAGGACGCGCAAACGATTCTCGATGCCCTGGAAAATCTCGGCGGCGTGATCACTGGTATGGTTTCCTTTTATTCGTGTTGTTTTATGTCGAAGCCAAGAAGTATGGGGAAATGCGCATTTTCTCTAACAGTGCACGGATTAGTATACTGATAGGGAAATCATTTCAGAGAGGAACTCTTCTCCGGCTGCAGATGAGGCTCAGCCTCGTGCCAATGCGTCAGACCAGGTGGCGAGAATCGCAAAACTGCGCGACGAGAACGACCAACGGTACGCATTCATATTTTCTGCATCCATAAATAATAGCACGCGTGAAATCCGAGAGGCTCGTCGAGCTCAGCAGCTCCCTTTTGCCTTTTTTCTATATTTTCGAGTACATGAGACAATACATTATTTTGGTTTTGATGATGCTTTGCAGATCCACTCGCCTCGTCTCACGCACATGCGGAGTCTGCCTAACTGATGCACCTCTTAGAAGGGCTGTCCTTGTAACTTGCGGACACGCCCTCTGCCTGGCTTGCGCGGAGCAAATGAGAATGGACAATGGAGGAACACGAATCGATTGCCCCTTTTGTAGGGCGAGATCGGTATTTGTGCCTCTGATTGAGGACCATATTGATGAGTAGCTGAGACTTTCAGTTTCCCTTTCACCATTCTTGTTCGAGCAGCACTAGCTTTTCTATTTCTGTTGTGTGTATTCTTTTTTTTTAAATTCCTTTCAAAAAAGCCAGGTAGCAATCTACGACTTGTACCACTATATTTATTTGTAGATGCGCTCAATTGTTTCAAGATAATGATTAAAATAGTTAAGTATACATCACTATTCGATATTCGATCGTCGTAAATTTCAGGGAATCACTGGAAAAATTGAAACTGACATTGAAATAGGCTAATTTTACTCATTCACAGCAAAAATTAACGAGAGACTAGATTTCGATTCGATACCCCCATGAGTTTTACCCATGGGCATGACATTTGCCCGCTGGCAAAGATTACTTTTCTACTTGCTTGCCGCATTACTGGATGCACCCGATCTTGTGTCACTCACCTTCAGGCTTACCACCATCCTCATTTCTGTGTCTCTACTTTTTTTCCTTGCCTCAATGACGTCTTCTGATGCCCCACACGAGCGATCCTTTCTCGACGGTGAGATATCTACAGATGAGGAGCGAAACGACAGGTATACATTTTCTTGAGTTTGGTTTTGTGAATGGCTTCCATTTTAAATTTTCTGAAATCGATCTATTCCTCTTATTGAATACCACATTGATGAGTAGATGCATTCGAATATTGCAACGATTATTACTATCGTACAATGAACTTTCATTGTCATTCCTTCATTCTCTCTTTATTTCGTCTTTTTTTCAAATATTGATTGTTTCAGCTCAAACAACTCTTACTCAACTCGTGACTCGGCGCGAGAAAGGCTAACTCGTGCTTGGATTGACAATGAAATCGACGATGAAACATATCATCAATTACGTCGAGCAAGCCCAGAGAGAATGCGCATGGCCTTGGATCGAGTTGGACGGGCAATTGAGAGTGATGCTCATCAAAATGAGACCGACAGCGATTGTGATGATGAGTAAGGGATTATCATCAAATTTTATATTTGAATACTAAAAACTAAAAAAACAAAAAAACTAAAAAAATTTTTTTTAACACCAGAGGTGTGTGGAACTCCTTCTTTGACACACTTGCAAACTACATTGCCTATCTTCGCAATATAGAAGCCATTATATTGAATCGCCTTTTTCAGATGTATTTCCGTTGAACCTGCATTTGCTAGACTGGAGCGAGCCTGGGACAACGATGAAATTGATGATGATATCTATTTCCAACTCGTTGATTCTGATGAAGAAACGATTACTGCGGCGCTGGAAAGACTTCACATTAGCGTAGGTTCTACTCGAATAGAATCCGAACATAACAGAGCAGAAAGCGATGATGCTGTGGAGGAGGAGGATGATGATGATCTGTAAGTGGATTCGCTCAACATTAAAGTGTAAATTTTAATTTTGTAAAAACAAGGCACTATAAAAAATTTAAAAATATGTATTTAAATTCCAGTTCGATCCGCGCTCAACTTATTCCTGCATTCGGCAGACTCAGGCGAGCCTGGTTTGCTAACGAAATTGATGATGACACATACTTCCAACTCATTGAATTTGATGAAGAAACGATTACTGCGGCTCTGGAGAGACAACAGATAGACATAAGTTCTACTCGAACAGAATCGGATAGCGATAATGATGATAATGATGATGATGGGTATGTGGGTTTACTTTGCCAATCGATTATTTTTCGCATTTTATAATCCAAAAATACTAAATATTTCTCAGCTCGATCCCTCGTCGTCCTGCGTTTGCCAGACTCCAGCGCGCATGGTACGACGACGATATTGATGATGATACTTACTTCCAACTGCGCGATTCGAGCGAAGAACTGATTTCCACGGCATTGGACCGGCTTGGAATTGGGATTGGTCCCGCTTCTGCGGATGAAGAAGAACACCAGGAAAGGTAAGCTTTTTCAATCATTTTTACTCCAGTCTTCCCCAAAAAAGCGGTTACGAGAGAATAATTTACAATTTTTTTACGAATACGTGAAGCACATTACGAAAGAACTGTACGTCTTCAAATGATTTTAAAAAATAAAATTTACATTTCGAAGCAATACCTAATGGCCCATTGCTCATTTATTTCAGACCTGATTCTCCTCCTCTCAGCAGGGCATTGGACGCTCTAGATAGGGCTCTTCACGCTGGTGAAATCGACAGGGCTACCTACGTACGGCTTGGATATCTAGATGATGACGCGCTCTTTGAAGCTTTGGAACAGCTTAGACTCGAGGCGGCAAGGGATGTCCCTTCGGCTTCCGAAGATCGCACAGAAACAAGAATCTCTACGAAAATTGCGAGGCTGCGAGAGGAAAACGATCAGTGGTCAGTTTTGTGCTAGCTTGATTACAATTTTAAACTGTTTCTCACGCCTCATTCGATACATGGAGAATAGGGCTACGTTCATTATTGTTTTTAAATTCACTCCTTTTCAGTTCCACCCGCCTAGTCTCTCGCTCGTGCGGAGTTTGCTTATCGGAGACGCCCCTTCGCCGGGCCGTTTTGGTCTCTTGCGGGCACGCGCTGTGCCTGGCTTGTGCTGAACAAATGCAGGAGGATGCTGGAGGAAGAAGTATTGATTGCCCTTTCTGTAGGGCGAGATCTGCTTTCATACCGCTAGTTGAGGACCACATTGGCTCGTAGAACAAATCAATTACTAGACTTCTCCCTATCCCAATCCCAACTATTCCAATTCGTTTGCACATGTGCTCGATAAAATGTTTTTAAGCAAATGTTTGTTGAACGATATGTAATTCGAAATTCAAAAGAAGTGATTGCTGGCGATATTAACGAAATCGGTATTGTCACGTGCGGTTTAATATTGGATGGGGGCTTCAATGTTATTGATAAGTTTGGAAGTGATGCTGAAGAAAAAAAGTTGCTTAGTATTTAGTTTATCGAAAAAATAAGAGTAAAAACAATCATATATGATACAGAAGTTAACGTTGCTTTTTCGTGCAAATTGGTCAATTACTCATTTCATTTCAAGATAGCATCAAGGTTAATGGTAAACGTGGACAACCCGGGTAGAGTACGTGGTGAGCTGCTCCTTCATGAGCAATTTGATTGAATTTTTGGGAGTAATATCGACTGGGTGCGATAGGCCTTTGAATACTCGGAAGTAAAACATTTGTAAAAATTAGTTTATTCAAGAAAAAATGTTTACAAGTAAAAACAATCATAAAATACAATCATGATACAGAATTTAGGTTTCAGATACGCATTAGACTTTCTCATCGTTTAATGGTAAACGTGGACAACCCGGGTAGTGTATGTGGTGAGCGGCTCCTTCATGAGAATGACGTAGAATGCATGGATCATTCCTGAATAGTATGAATTCTAGAGGATAATTTCACCTATCGCTCAGAAAGGAATATCTCAGTCATAGTCTGCACCAAATTGATGCAGTAGTCCTAGTCGGTACTATGTCGGATGAGAACTGACTGGTTGAGAACCGACCAAAAAAAATTTTTCCGTTTGTGATGTTTTGAACACCCTGGCAAAATACTACGACGCTCAAAATTTTTTTGGTTCTCATCCAGTCGGTTCTCATCCGGCATAGCACCTCCTAGTCTAGTTCCTTCTCTAACCACCTATCTAGCTAAGCTAGCTGTAACCATAGAAGCATTGATGCAGAATATTGATGTTCATGTCATTGTTACCCACACAAAGAGACGTGGAAATTCTTACCAGGAAGCCTCCGAAACATCGTCAGAACCAGGCTAATGTCAAAGCTTAGACAACTTGCTTTTCTTTATAACTTTCAATCTGGCCCAGATCGCATATCTGTGATCTTTCGAGATCATTTCCCTGACTCCGTAGGATCCAGTTGCTCTTTGATTTTCCATAGTCAAACAGTTGATCTTTGATCTTTCGGGTGAATAAGTTAATTATTGATTTTTCGGGGGGGGGGGCAGGAAATGATGAGCTACTACTAACCAGGAAGCCATAGAAGAAGCGTCAGAAGGAGGTTGATGCAGAAGTCATTGTTGCAGCCCATGTGAAGACCGACTGCGAGGGGCTGCAATAAATTGTTTTACTTTTCACTATATTTCAAAGCTGGATTTTTCAACACACTATCCCTCCGGGGGTCATCGAACAACTCTAAATCGCACGACTACTATGGTCTGCAATGAATGCGATTGGATGGGTATACCACCCATGTTCGTAGACGTCTTTTAGTGATTTCCGGTGATTTATTTTTGCCCAACATAGAGGTATTTTTTGTCTTCCTCCAGCATGACCAATCGATCCTTCTCAGAATGATTCATCCGATGAGCGTGTATGAGAAATGGAAAAATGCATCCATATTTTTGAAAATGCAATTGTTTTAAAATTCATCGATTACTCATCTTAAGGTATTTTTCATCCATTACAAATCAGCATTCAGCAGTAAGAACAAGAACGAAACTGAGAAAGGTTAGAGATAGGGTTGGCCAAACGAGGCTTGCGGGCTCGTAATAGGGAGAGGTCGCATTGCGGGCTCGCAACGATGGAGAGAGCGTAGGGGGAGGATTGCGAGCCCGCAATGCCTCGCACCGCCTCGCAACGAGATCGGAAGGCACTCTCTTCTTTTCACACGCTCTCTCGCCGTGCTCTGCTCTTCCCATTTCATAACGAGGCGGTGCGAGGCATTGCGGGCCCGCAATCCTCCCCCTCCTATTACGAGCCCGCAATCTCGTTATCGTTTAGACAACCCTAGTTAGAGATACGAGTCGATACGAGTGGTCGTCTCTTCATTTCACACACTATCTCACCAGCGTGACCTGTTAGGGATAGTGCGTGATGGAAAGAACCGATTACTCCGTGAGTATCGCCTCTGTTTTGCCCCATTGCCCATGTTTGCTCCCTCAACAAGCAAACAAATCAATGACTGCTATCGATTCTAACCATTTCCGCTGGTATTTTATGCTCACATTTTAAAAATCTAAAATGATAAAAATAACAAATATTAAAAATAATAATAATAAATAATATATTACCGGGCAGATGAATGCAATGATGAGAAGACAGAGCGTGCACAAGACGTTGCACATTTTTACGGGCTGAAATTAATTTGGAATTACTGAAATTAAACTTTGCAGTGATCATTATCATAGGCACCGCCCACTTTGCAAAGAAATGATCAAAATAACAAATAAGATGAATAGTATTGAATGCAGGGGATGATTGCGAAAGAAGAGGGCGCGTAACACAGTGAACAATATGGATCACGGATTAACTTTATGGTACGCGTAATGCTTTTTCGGGGTAATACTGCATGAAAGTTATCAAATGATGAATCGTCGGAAAGTTGAGGGAAGACTAAAATTATCGAGAAAGTATTATGGAATGACAGATCATACGTTTGCAATTATCGATTCACGGCCTCCCCCTCACTCTTGGCTATCAGCTTTGACCATGATAAGATAATAGTAAAACAGTATGGCGATTAGATAAGATTAAAAGAAGCGGGTCACTCTAGGAAGCTATACAAGAGTAATGAAGAGCTCAATAAGCAAGCAACGTTCTTATCCTTTCTTGAGTCAATCGTTGTGGGTAGTTGGGCAACAGCTTTGAGGTGCAAAAAGAGATGAGGCAAGAAAACCGTACAAATGGCAGGAAAGAAGGGTAAGATGTATGCATGGTTCTCCTCTCTTCCCCTTTCCCCTCCCCCCTTTCTCTACTAGGTGATTCATTTCCCCGATGAGAGAACAGGAGAAAGGGGGAGGGTAAATGCCATCAACAAGCACAAAGGAAGGAGTTTCTCAAAACTGCACGGTATTTTGCCTTTCTGACCAACAAGAGCAGAATGGTAGAAAAGATTCCAATCCAACCGAGAACAAAAGTCAAGGATGAGTCAGCAAATGAGCTACATGCAGAGAGGTCTTCACTGAATATTTTGCAGAAAGGTGAGAACTGACAAAATACAAATGTTGCGACAGTTTTCCAAAGAAATGGAAGGCTTTGCTCAATTCAACTTGCGATATTTCCACTCAAGCAGCTAAAATAACAGAAAATGGAAGATCACTTCTCCACCCCATTTCAAAAGCAAGGAAACACCATAAGAACAATGAGGATGAAGGATTTGTCCATTTTTATCGGGAACAGTCTGGCACGCAACTCTAATGCAACAGGGAAACACCATTCCACCCCTAGGTCAAAGGCGGTGTTGAGTCATCAAAGAAGCAAGATGCAGAAACACTCCACTTCTACACTGATTGGCGCCACATGTTTTCGAAATCTGACTCTCTTAATTCAGCATGCTCTCTCGCTCCGTCTGATCGGATAGAGATAATGGATAATTGAGAGAGTCTGAGTAGTTGTTTGGCTCTCTTCATATCCCATGCTCCCTCGCCTCTTCTAACTAGCGACGGATCAGTTCCAATCAAGAGAGTCATTACTCAAGGATGCTAAGGCGAGAGACAGTGTGAATCGGAGAGAGTGCAGACGGTTAGAGATAGATAAGAGACCGAGTGTAAGTGAGAGACGGAGGAAAGGTGGGGTGCAGTAAAGTAGTGAGACCATGAAGCTAGTTTGCACCCCCCCATTCAACGATGTTGCGGAAAGATGCAAGCAACGAAACAACAGGAGAATTACAGAATTTAAAAAAAAAAGAGAATTTATTGTGAATGTATCTTTCAGAGTGCATTTCAGAGGACGTCATCAAAAATAAACAATTATTCGCAAAGGTATAAGTAGGTGGTAGTGAGAGACGGAGGAAAGGTGGGGTGTGGGGTGCAGTAAAGTCGTGAGGCTAGTTTGCACCCCACATTCAAAAGTGTTGCGGAATGGTGGAAGAAGAAGAAAACGGAGGAAAAAATATTCAAAATTTGAAAATTCACTTCCTCTTCACAGCGTGCCAGAGAGGGAGACCTCCTTTGTTCTCCGCGGCAAATCATTCTGCGTGATCTGGGAAACAATGAGTAAATAGAACTTGTGAAACATATCCCATATCTTACTGATAAGGATAAAATATGAAAATCTGAAACTAAATTCTTATCAAGGTATCCAATCTGGTGCCGCTCTATCGATTTTTGCATAGTCTTGTAATTTAAAATACGATTTTCGATTGGTAATCTGCCGCGGCTATCTCCTCCGAAACCATCAGAGGAAACCCCTACACCATCATTATTTTTGGAATCCTCACTACATGCCCTAAAACGGCGCTAAAAAATGTTATGGCAAAATTTATCGGTATTCGAGAAATTCGATTTTAAAGGTATTTTTCGCGCGTTTCTCGAATGTGGGAATAGTTATGCATGAAATTTTTTAGCGCCGTTTTAGGGCATGTAGTGAGGATTCCAAAAATAATGATGGTGTTGGGGTTTCCTCTGATGGTTTCGGAGGAGATAGCCGCGGCAGATTACCAATCGAAAATCATATTTCAAATTACAAGAATATGCAAAAATCGATAGAGCGGCACCAGATTGGATACCTTGATAAGAATTTAGTTTCAGATTTTCATATTTTATCCTTATCAGTAAGATATGGGATACGTTTCACAAGTTCTATTTACTCATTGTTTCTCAGATCACGCAAAATGATTTGCCGCGGAGAACAAAGGAGGTCTCCCTCTCTGGCACGCTGTGCTCTTCCCTTTGAATGGAATCTGCACTGCAAGACATACTGGGTCGGTCGAATTCAGCTGTTATTTGCAATATTGAGAGTTTGGATTACATTACCTCTATGGAAATATTTAATCCAACGAGTCCTCTGAAATGAGTCTCTAATTCTAGTCAAAGCAGGCCTGATTTGCAAGCAAACAGTTCATTGGCAGTCTCCCCTCCTCATTCTGCCCCCCGCGCGCCCGTCTCGCTCGGTTGGTCGATCCGCGAAAGGTATTTATTTCGCTTCTTCCGACACCTTAACCGAACCCCACAAGTTCCACGCTACCGTACCCCTACCGTCCTATCGTCACCACACTACTGTAACCGGGACAGAGACTACCGTACGCTGGCTACACGGAGCCTACCCCCCCCCCAACCAAATAATACCGTGCCTGGGTCCCTGGCTACAGTACGCGGTCCACACTACCCTAGTTTCCGTATCCCAATCTCAAACCATCGTATCCAGCGCTGTAATGTATCCAGTCCCCTCACTACCGTACCCTTATCCTACAGCAGCTCACTAAGGTCCATGTCTACAGTACCCCATCCACATTACACTAGCTGTTTACCGTATCCCAATCCCAAACCATCCTATCAGGTAATGATCCAGCGCTGTAATGTGCCCAGCCCCCCCTCTCTAGCTTACCCTTATCCTACAGTATCTCACTAAGGTCCATGGCTCACTAAAGACCACTAAGGTCCATAGCTCACTAAGGTCCATGGCTCGCTAAGGTCCACTAAGGTCCATAGCTCACTAAGGTCCATGGTGCCGGTCAAGTTCTTCTCCGAGATGGGTCGAGCGAGGCTCGTCCGACTCGTCTTCTTCCTGCTGTACGGATGCAGCATCTTCTTCATCGGGCTGGCAGCCTTTCTCGGAAGTGGGTTTTTGGAGATCAAAGATCAAAGATCACAGACCGTCTCCACAATGAAAGATCAACGACCAACTGTTTGACTGTGGAAAATCAAAGAGCAACTGGATCCTACGGAGTCAGGGGAATGATCTTTTCGAAAGATCACAGATGAGGCCGTTTGCGATAGAGTCAGGCAAATTCGGAGGGGTTTGGCACAGGTCAAAAATGTCGATTCTCTGAAACTCTCGAATTTGGGGTTCCCGAGGGTGGTGATGATGAAGAGCATAGTCATTTTTCATGTCGAACCTCCGTTGGCTCCAGACGACGTAACGTCGAAAACTGTTTTTGTGGAATTTCTCGCCTCAATAAATCGCTAAAATTAAGCAAGTCGGTTTCCCGGGGTAGAATTTGATGCTGATGACGCCTGTCGAGTTCATTTTTCATGAATTATTTTAATTATTTTTGAATTGGCCATCTTCCGTCTCGATTTGTCCCTACCCTCTTCCCCTTCTCACTCGTCTCGCCCCTCCGACGAGAGAGTGTGGTGGTGTGAGAGAGCGCAGACAGGCGAGGGAGCAGAGATCGGAAGTCAAGGGAGATCGGAAGAGGGTAGGGGCAGATTGAGAAGGAAGACGGCGAATTTCACTTAGAATCTCGATCACTCTTATTTTTCAATCTTGGAAAACCGCGGGACGAATCTGGACCAAATTATAGATTTGGAATCCTCTCGTCACGCCGGGCCGATCTGTGTAGGTTGCTAAGCTCAGTTTTGCCTCTTTCAAAACTTTCATTTTTAAAAATAATTAAACTAATTCATGAAAAATGAACTCGACAGGCGTCATCAGCATCAAATTCTACCCCGGGAAACCGACTTGCTTAATTTTAGCGATTTATTGGGGCGAGAAATTCCACAAAAACCGTTTTCAAATTCTACCCCGGGAAACCGACTTGCTTAATTTTAGCGATTTATTGGGGCGAGAAATTCCACAAAAAACGTTATGTCGTCTGGAGCCAACAGAGGCTCAACATGGAAAATGACTATGCTCATCGTCATCAGCACCCTCGGGAACCCCAAATTCAAGAGTTTCAGAGAATCGACATTTTTGAGCTGTGCCAACCTTTGCTCGACTCTATCGCAAACGGCCTCAGATCAACTTTCTGTGTTTATCTGAACAGCAACAGCTCTGAATGTGGTGCTGGGTAGGGAATGAAAATAATAGGGAGGGAATACTCTGCGAGAGCAGAGATCTATTTTTTACAGCGAAAGATCAAAGATCACCTTCTCCACCCTGAAAGGTCAAAGATCAACTTCTCTGTTGTTTTGGCCCAGACAGCAACCGCTCCAAATGTGGAGGGGTATGGAAAATGATAGGGATCCTCTGCGAGATCAAAGATAAACTTTGTGACTGTGGAAGATCAAAGATCAATTAGATCGCTCAGCGAGTTGATCTTCTCGAAAGATCAAAGATCAATGTGCAAATTTTCAGGCTTCCACACGGTCAGAGCTGCCAAAGCGGGCAATACAGTTGCGGCTTACATCGCATTCAAGTGTATCCGGGTGAGCATATCTACTTCAAATAAAGGAATGTATCTGGGTGTTTGTTCACTTTTGCAAAAGTCAGGTAGGCAGGGCACGAAACTGTAAATAAGTCGAAATTTGTCGCGCGCGCGCGCTTCCGCAATTGGGAAATGTAGGGCGAGCTGCGCAGAGGTGATCACTTTTAGCCAATGAGACCCCGCCTTCGGCGGGGTCAAAGTCGTCCGTCTGGTTTTCTTTAAAAATAGCGCTGCATGATCGGTGTCGGGATTCCCGGCCACCTCTGCGCTAGACGTCAGAGACATTAAATTGGGGGGGAAACGGGCGGCAATTCGGACTTTCCGAGTGGTGCCAAAACAGAAGGCGCAACACTAATACGCAACCCCAATTTATCGTATATTCAGGTCGAAGTCTCGACCATATCATTCTGGATAGTTGACGTCGACATTGGCAAATCCGATCTGCTTGTGGCTGTTGTGTTGTGCAATACAGTTAGTTTACCATTCAAAAATTGATTTACTTCGTCTGTTACACTTTTTGTGATACATTCATATATAGATATGCGAACATATATAGATATGATATGTGATATGCTTCGCCTGTTTGACTTTTCGCGATACACACATGTATACATAACACATTCACATATTATGTGAATTGGCAATGGTGCTTTGTGCGCCTAACTGCGGTTAGGCTACATCGACTGCGCTGATTTCAAATATGTTTTATAACGCTAGATACTGGCTTTCAAAACGTTAGGCGGGCTTGCCGTTTCCTTAAAAATTTGCACGTGATTTCGTTCAAGACGCTCGCTTTGAGTAGAACTCTCACATACATACAACAAAACAAATATTGTCGCCGAATCGGAAATTTAAAAAAAGAAATCCATTTACAGTCGTTCTCGTTCTCCTCATTTTGCTTCACTCTCGCGATCATCCTACAGGTGAGAATATATTTTTTATACAGTTTTCACATTTTTTAAAACGTTTTTTCTCCATTTAAACACTTCTGATTTACAGGCCTGTATTGCGGTCGCGTTCATGATTCAAATTATCGTTGGAGTCCGAACGAAGGTTCGCTTATTTTTTTATTTTCTCTTTCAGTTTATTCAAAAAAAAAGCGTCGTGAAACCGTCATGATTCGTAATAATTCTGGGGGAAAATAAAATAAATATTTTTATAAATTCCAGTTCGTTTTCATCGCTGTGCTCGCGCTAACCGGCGCCGTCCTTCTCTTTACTGCGATCTCACTCGGCAGTCTATCGCCCAACCTCTCGGCATTTGGAGGTGGCTTGATTCGCTCCCACCCCTTGATCCGAATCATACGAAGATCCCGTGGGTTGAAGGTTCGGTCTCGGTGTTTTCGCCATCTCTGCACGAATGTGATTTAAAACACCCCGGTACCAAACCTGCAAGCCTCTTCATTTAATCTGATAGATTCGCCCTCTTGATATGATATTTGTCTGTGCAGCCATTCGAATCACAAAAAATTATCGCGTTTACAGGTGGAGGCTTTTTTGCCGATAAAGCACTCGGGTATCTGGACACCTCTGGAGTTGCTATGGTAGATATTTATTCATTGCATTAAACTAAATATCTGCTAGATAACATGTAGAGAAAAATAGCAAAGGCGTGATGTACTTTTAACTTAAGTAGACCGACAGACAAACGGAGGCATATCGAATTATTTTACAGAGCAGAGGGGCCTCGTTCTACCTGCTGATCATTGCAGTCATCACGCTCGTCGCGCAGGCTTGCGTTAGTTTCTCGTTTTCATATGTTATAAATTAATTTGTAAAATTTGTTTTTAAATACATCGTAATTCTCAGTGTAATTGCCTGGTTTCACAAATTGTTTCAATGATTGAATAAATGCCATCTACTGGCTGGACTATGTGTTATTCTGCATTGTTGTCCGCTTTTTGTCAATTAGTATTTGCGATATGGAACGGTAGCTAGCAAATTAATGATTAATTAATTAATTAAATAATTATTATTATCTATTTCCAGGCCGCCGGCTACGGGCTTTTCCTGTCGGGCAAGGAGGAGGGCAGCTACAGCGCCGTCTCGGGATCGGGCAGCAATAGGCGAGTGAAATAAAATGGAGAAAGATTTGGGAATGAAATATTTACAAAAGTGCCATTGCATCGAAACCTTTGAAAGAATGTTATCAAATAAAATCATTGATTGAGAATTCTTGACAATGAGCATTTCTGAATGTGCAACGGGTTTTGATAAATTGAATTACATCAGAGAATTGAAATGAACAATGATATGCAAATTTCAGTTCGAAATAAAGGGCGAGTCGAGTAGCGGATCATAAGAAGCAAGCGTGATCCCGTCCTCGCACGATAAACTTATTGTCAGTTCATCCTCAGTCACGAAGATACATGAGTACCACTGACACTGTGAAGATCATTTCGTATTACGAGAAATCTGAGATTGTAAAAACCGTCATTCCCACACTGTCTATGAATGAAATTAAATCTTGATCACGTTAAATTCTGAATAATTCGGGTAAAAATCAACATTAAAAAATCAATCAGAAGTTCTTTATCAGATTTCCCAGAGATTTATCAGTTCTCAATTTCAAGTAGATCAATGCCCTGACCGCCGGGCACTACCGCACTCCAGGGGCTCAGCCCTGACCGGCCGGCGCTACCGTAACCCCGACCGCGACCGGAGCCGGCAAATCGGCCGTCGAGCAATTATCGTCGAGCTTCGCGCCCTTGTACAGTAGCACAAGCGGCTTGGTCCGATTGTGAATCTGAATGATCAGGTTGGGTTACGGTAATATTGGTACGGTAGAAAACTGCTGATAGATCTCTGGCTGTTGATAGAGCCTTTGAAGGAAAGACCAAAGTTAAGCAAAAGTCAGAAGGATATGATAGAGTACAGAAGTGGATTAATGAGTGGTATGGTAGAGTTCGGTAGGTCATGCTGCTGTACCTGTACGTTCTGTAGATCAGCGCACGTTTTGGCGAAGATGAGCGGGTACTTGGTGCAGTCGTGCGCGCACATGTCCTGAAGGGCGACGATTAGTACAAGGCGGCTTCCGTAACCACACACGCACCAGAAATTGGTCCCTCTTGAAGTTCTCGGCGAAATCGAAGGGCTGACTCCTGCTTGCTAAGGGCGAGGCTTTGCTGGAAAAGAGCGGCTACCGTATCTTATCTTAAATTTATCGATCGCAAACTGAGCGATACGGTATCGAGCAGATTACGGTACGCACATAGTACGGTAGTACGAGTGCATCGGAACGAAGGCTACAAGGAGCACTCCTGAGAAGAAGATGAGGAGGTTACGGTAATCAGTCGAGACTACTGTAGAGATTTAGAACGTGATCGCCCGGATAAAGCGGCTACAGTAACCCATCGGAGTACGGTAAACTAACCAGATACAGCCAAGAACGCGGCTAGAATATGAGCAAAGAGGCACTGAGACATCGCATTGCCCTGTAAAAGTACGGTAGAATCGATAAATTTTTGGGGAAAAATAGGGGAACAATAGGCAAACTTACTCGATCCGTGAGCGTCCACCGCCCGGTACGAACGTAAAGGGAGCGAGTGAGAGGAGGAGGATAAGAAAAGAGAGAAATAAGTGAAAAATAAATCAATTTTGTAATTTAAATAATTAAATCAATAAAATTTGATTACTGTAGTTGAAAAAAATCAATTCGCAGTTAGGCACACCAAGCGCGTGCAGTGAGTGTGGTGCGCGCCCGGCTTGCGGAGTACGGTAGGTCTGGGCGCAGAACACAGTGAAACACCCCGTTCAGACTAGATTACTGTAGTCGCTACACGCGAAAGAGACGGGTGGGAAAAGGCGCGCTTTCAAACGTAATTGTTCTACAGTATATTTTAGTGAACCTGACCGTACAAACATTTCGTGGTGAGAGATTCTACGTAAACTACGGTTTTCCGGGTGTAGCGCATACCTTATTTTTCTTTTTATTGATTATTATAAATCATTGTATTTTTGATATTTGTGTATTTCTATCGGGGAAAATCTTTAAAAGTCACTTTTTAAAGATTCGGAATATATTTTTAATTCCTTGGCTAATATTTTTTTAAAGAAAATTGAGTGGCGGAAATTCATTTAGTGTACAGTTTCCGATCGAGTTGAGCATATTTTGATGAAATATGAAAGGAATTAAAAATAAATTTTAAAAACCATTTAATAATGCAATTAATAACGCAGGACGAAAGTGCCTTGAGTACGGGGTGAACCTTTACCTACCTTTTAATGCAACACGCTCCAAGAGTACAGTACTCTCCAAAAAAGCGAGACGACAGAGAAAGAGAGTCGGCTGGAGGATTTGTGGAGGGGTGTTTCACTGTG
>LS486778.1:200133-228385 GCA_900490705.1 Pristionchus arcanus | reverse complement strand
TCAATATTTGGGAGAAATTAGTGGAAAATTTGCTCTCTCCTCTCGCATGCTAGTGTACCCGTTGGGGAGAGCTCAAAGCATGTGTCCTTTGGCTCAGCTGATAAGGCGTCTACCTTGGGAACGCTATGCCGTTGGTTCGAATCCTTTTGCTGCAACTCTTTTGCAACATTTTTTGCTGTTTAAAAATGACTTTATTTTTCATCGTAGACGCTCCCAATCTCGAATAATAAGTATTGACGCTTTTTACTTATGAAAAAGTTTCGCGAAAAATCCAGTAACTTATGCAACTAGACAATTGTCTTCTGATCGCAGCTTAGTGGTCATATTGCAGCATAAGTAGCTATATAATAACTATATGAACATTGGGCGTATCTACGATGAAAAATAAAGTCATTTTTAAACAGCAAAAAATGCTGCAAAAGAGTTGCAGCAAAAGGATACGAACCAACGGCATAGCGTTCTCAAGGTAGACGCCTTACCAGCTGAGCCAAAGGACACATGCTCTGAGCTCTCCCCAACGGGTACACTAGCATGCGCGAGGAGAGAGCAAATTTTCCACTAATTTCTCCCAAATATTGAATATCGATTTTCGGTTCTTAGGAATCAATTATCACATAATGTTAAAGTTGTTTTGGGCTTCCCTAAGGAGTACCTTTCGATTAGTGATAGCGAATTTAGTGTTGATCGCGGCCTACTTTTGCGGTTCCCTTGTTAGCGCTAATACCAGTAGCTTGAAGCGCGCATTCGCTGGGTTCGATATTGTAATGATATTTTTAATGAACCGAAGGAAATGAAATTGTTGTTCTCGGGTTCCCTGGAAGTATGACCAGTATGTGGAACACGAAATCACGGGTTACGAAGTGAGTTCTTCTCTGACCCTGCCACTCACTGCTATTGTTGTCCACTCGCTAATCTCTATCACTGCCATCCCTTTGTTTCTCTCCATTCTTCTCTTCCCTCTCACGCCTCTATTTTATTCTCTTCCCCATACTTCCCGATGTGTGTACAAAAGACAGCAGCGGTGGCAATGGAAAGAGGGATAGGGGACGCTCTTGCAGGTTAGAGAGAGGGAGAGAGCATGGGAAGTCGAGAGAGAATCTGACAGTGGGAGTTGAAGGGAAGGGGGATTGAATGAGGCAGAGTGCAAATGGAGAGGGAAAATAGGCGGCAAAGTAGAGAAATGAGGGATCGAAAGGAGGAATTTGTAACTTGTAGAAACAGCCGAGATTGGTGTTGCAAGGAATGCATTAGACGAGTTGGGTGAGAAGTTTTAGCAATGCGAAGAACTGTACGGTCTCAATATCGTGTCGATTTTGTTTCAAGATGTAATATGAGTCGTTGAACGTAACCGAATAGAAATGAGTGATGTGAGAGTGTTGGAGTGAGGAGCGTGCACTTGGGGAAGGGATATAGGCGATGAAGTAGAGAATAGAGGGATCGAAAGAAGAAATGGGGTAGTTGTAGAAACTAGGACGTTTGGGGCAGCATTGGACGCATTAGAAGGAATCCTTGTGAGGTTTTTGCAATTGTTGAGCTACGGACGTTGCGATCACAATATCTTGTCGATGCTTTGTTTCACAACGGTGATATGAGGCTTGAATGCAGTTGATTTCAATTAATATTTGTTCTGCATGGGTAAAAATATTTTCAACTCTAGGCAGGTTGGTGTGTGACTGCACTTCACGAAGCGTGTTAGTGCAGTCACCAATTGTAGGAACGCTGCCTTTGGAAATAATAATACAAGAAATAAAACAAATTTGCTCGATTGCTATAAAACAATAGCCCTACCTCGTGTCCGTGTGCGTAATTCAAAATGGAAGGGGCCTAGGAATCAATTATTCTTACCGTATCCACCCACCGTAACCCTGATTCTTTTCCAGGTGGCCGTGCTCTGCATGGCGTTCCCTCCCTCCGACGTGAACAACCTCATCGTCGCGGGCGAGGACGGCGGCGCGTACTTCCTGTCGCGGCACGGCCAGTCGACGGCCGCCGAGAAGATCTTCGAGGGTGAGTTGAGAGAAGGGCGTGCTCTAGACGAGCCGGGTTAGAAAGAGGAGGGGGGAGGGCGTGTGCTAGGAGCGCCGGGTTAGGGAATGGGGCGAGAGGAAAAGCCAAAGGGAAGGGAGGCGCCAATTGGAATCAAACATTGTAGACGTTTTTTTTAATTATTTGTTGCACAGGGAGACCTGGTTTCATTGCAGAGTTCTCTCACTATCCACATAAGTGAGCCTCGTGAGACAGAACTCTAGCTGCTTTGCCTCCTTCGAAAATTATTTGTGTTTTTAACGTATGATATTAAGATCATATTGTAAAAACCCACGAATTGTTGGAATTGTAGGACATGTGAAACATAACTATTCCTAGTATCACGGGCAATATTCAATGTCAATTACTTCTATTAGATTTATTTCTAAATTATTATTACAATTCCTCCCTTGCAGGCCACTCCGCCCCAGTCTCGGGCGCCTCGTTCCACCCGGCCATCGGGCCGATCGACTTCAGCCACATCTTCCTCACCTCCAGCATGGACTGGACCATCAAGCTGTGGAGTCTCAAGGTTCGGTAGGGGGTACGGTAGACTAGATACGGAAGAAAAGGCTGCGGTTGAATGATGAAGCTGGGCGGGGTTAGCATCAAGCTGTGGAGTCTCAAGGTACGGTAGGGGGGATTACGGTAGCCGGAAAATAAGAAATTCGGTATTTTGAGTAGATGCGCATGGATTGATGAATTGAACGTGAGCAGCAGTAGGCTAAGGACGGTAGAAAAGCCTACGGTCGAAGGGTTATGGGTAGTACGGTAGAAGTCTTACTATGGCATGTGCGCTGGGGTTTTGCATTAGACAGATCCAAATCCATTTCTAGACTAGGCGCTCTAGGGCTGCACGAATCATGTAAGAGGAGCATTCAATTGAAGTTGTAATGTGTGCAAAATGTATACTTTCCCCAATTTTTACTCTGTGATGATTAGGGGTGACTAGGTATTGTGCGGCTGCACGAGGTCCATATGCGTCTGCTGGTGTTAACGCGGCAATCACTTCATGATTGAGTTGGCACAATAAAATTGAAATGCATTTTTGAATTATGGTTTGACTTATTGAAATAAGGCTGGTGAATGTGGGCTACATAAGTATTCCTTCATGCAATACTTCGGCACGTTTCAATAACTTCAGAGTCTCCCTTTGAAAAAGTAGTCCAGTCAATTCGCATTTATAAAGCCACGGAATGGGTGTTTCGGCAATAATATTACCCGAGGAAGTGACTAAACTTTCAATGTATCGACGATACGTTAAAAATATTATAAAGGTCACGCATTATTAGATTTATCTCATCTTCCCCTCATCAGGATCCGAAGCTGCGTCTGTCGCTCGAGGCGCACGTCGACTACGTGTACGACGTCGCCTGGTCGCCCACCCATCCGGCAGTGTTCGCGTCCATCGATACGGACGGAAACGTGAGTAGCCGGGAAATATAGGGGTTACGGTAGCCGGGAAATAGAACCCGGCCGCGGGAGAAACGTGACTGGATTACGGTAGATGGGATATGGGGTACGACCCGGTACGGTTGCCGGCGACTGCATACACAACTCGAGAGATTGACCCTGATGAATTGTTGCACCCAGCGATCATGAAGTTGGACAGTTTCCACAAAAGTTAATCCGTATGGTAGTCCTTCTCATCACAACATACTTATCATTACTTGGTATATTGCTGATCCACTGTATCGTTAACTTTCTATTTTCGTTCGTTTGGTAATATTTGGGAGAATTCCTTTGCAATCAATATTCTCAGCTTTTTATCTTGAATCTGAACTTGGCCTAGTGATTTCCTGCTCCGACCGTTACTTAATTTGCGGTGTTTACGCCCCGGCTGATAGATAGCACTACTATTCTCATGAAAGCAATAATCTCATTTATTCCGCAATTATATAAATTAATATTTTAATATTTTGCAGCTGTTCCTGTGGAATCTAAACGAGGACGTGGAGGGACCGGTGGCGCGGCTGCGGCTCACGAGAGGAGGAGAGACGGAGGAGGGTGAGTACGGTATCATGGGTTACGGTAGGTGAATGAGGAGAAGTATCGAGAACTGACTTGGTTGTGGGTACGGTATCCTGGGTTACGGTAGTGAGGGATTGGTGGTACTAGGAGTAGGGGAAGTGTAGGGCAAGTCCGACGAGAGGAGGGTGAGCATACGGTAGATAAGAAAATTGACAAGGATGTTTGCTGCCGCATGAGCTACATTTCAAGAGGTGGCTTAGTACAGTCACCAATTCTCGCGGCAATGCCTTTTTAGAAGTAATAATATAAGAGATGAAAATTAAATTGTGCCGTAGTCTGATTGGTGAAGTTACTGTAGTTTGTGGTCTCGGCTATGCTTTCAATATTTCATGATTACGGTAGTATCAGATGAAGTACCGTAATCTATTTATCTTTCAGGCGCCGAGGGTGTCGCGGCGCCGGCACTCGTGCTGCGCAAGCTGAGCTGGAGCGCGAACGGTGAGTTGACGCGCTAGATTCTCGTCTATCACTTCACTTGCAATTTCCTTTTCAACCCCCTCTCCACGCGCAATCACAAAATCTTTGCGAAAAATATTAGCGATTGTACATGACCTCTAGACTATTTCATGAGCGTCGTTTGTCCCCTAGTCGATTAGGCTTTTTGAGATACGGAAAATACCAGCCCTGCGATCTGATGCTGCATCCTCGGATGATATTTTGGGAGCTTCCCAGTTTGCAATGTAATCCGGTTTTTTTTGTGAAAAAAACAATAACGTTGATAAGTGAGAAATCTAGTCCGAATGAGTTAGTTACTCAATGAATCGTGATTGAATGATGCAGTTCACTTATTTTGAAGCCATTACCAATATTTTTGCGCTATACGGATGGAAAAGTGTATTGATTATGCAACGAGCCTGGTGGATTGTTTGCGCTTTATTTCTTGATAGGAGCTCTAGTTCGGCCTCAGAGATGGCTTTGGTAAAATACAACAATCGAAATTTTTTTTTGCAAGGTGAGCCTAGTCGACCCGGGTTCTTTGTGGTGCAGTGATTGCTTATCTTTCTGAGATTGCTTCGCTCAACAATTCCCGGAAGAAACTGTTTCAAAACCAATCTCCCCATATTATTCCTAATCAATTCCTTTATTGATAGGAGCCACCTTAAAATTCGATCTGACCCATCGACCTAACGCATTAATCGATCTGACCTACCGTACTCCTAATTAACTCTACCGTAATTCCAGGCCAGCACCTGCTGGTGGGCGGGGCGGACGGCGAGGTGCGCATGCTGGACGTTCACGAGCACATGCACACCGGCGTGAGGAGCGAGGAGTGGGGCAAGTTCGCGAGGTACGGTAGATTACGGTAGAAAAAAGGGTACGGTATCGATTGGTAGGTTGGTGGAGTTATGGTATGATGGAATAGAGGCGGTACATGTTAGGAGCAGGGGTCAAATGCTCAGGTTATGAAACCAAAGATGTGGTATCACGCGTTTCAGCTAAGATTTCACTGAAATAGGCCGGTCCATGACGCACCTTTTGGCTGACCCCCTGTTTTCTCTACGATTTTCGAAGGTCCTTTGGTAGGTCTCTCACGAGCCCGAGTTATGGGGTCAGTAGATCAAAGATGTCTCCAGGAGGTTACGTCAAAGTTAGTCGTTGAGGCTCGATTTTCCTCAATTATCTAAGTTCAGGAAAGAGCTATGAAAAAGTTTTTTGGATTAAATGTAGCATTTCTCGAGTACTTTCAGGGTACTTTTTTTGTTTTGTCTGATTTTTCAAAACTGCGGATATTGGGCGCTATTGAAGCTCACAGCCACGGGTCAAAAATTCTACATAGTCAGTGAGATCGGGCTCGTCGAGAGCTTTCGATTGATGTATATAAAGTCGAAAATCCAGGGGGGCTTTGTATGAATTAGCCCCGAAATGGCGAAAATTGGGCAAATCTTAGACCTGGGATAGGGTAGACAGTGGTAGATCAAAGAGAGGTCACGTAAGATAGAAAATCGATAATTCCAAACAATCGATTTTCACAATTTTGAAAACACTATTGAAATCATCTCGACACCCTGAATTCATTGATGACGGTTTTATAGTGATTGACCGTTCCTGAAGCGAGAAATTCAGGTAGATCAAGTGCAATTTAGGAGACTCGTCGCGACCTCTCTTTGATCTACCACTGTCTAGCCTATCCCAGGTCTAAAATTTGTCCAATTTTCGCAATTTCGGGGCTAATTCATACAAAGCCCCCTGGATTTTCGACTTTATATACATCAATCGAAAGCTCTCGACGAGCCCGATCTCACTGACTATGTAGAATTTTTGACCCGTACCTGTGAGCTTCAATAGCGCCCAATATCCGCAGTTTTTAAAAATCAGACAAAACAAAAATGTACCCTGAAAGTACTCGAGAAATGCTACATTTAGTCCAAAAAACTTTTTCATAGCTCTTTCCTGAACTTAATTGAGGAAAATCGAGCCTCAACGACTAATTTTGACGTGACCTCCTGGAGACATCTTTGATCTACTGACCCCATAACTCGGGCTCGTGAGAGACCTACCCAAGGACCTTCGAAAATCGTAGAGAAAACAGGGGGGTCAGCCTAAAGGTGCGTCATGAAATCAGTCAATTCTTGGATGAATCGCGTGGTATGCATTTACGAATTTTGAAGGCTATTGCACTTGCGGTGGTTAGGTTTCGCGTCATTTTCTTCAAAGTTGTCGATCTGTGGTGTGCTTTGTCTATTTTTTGCCGAAATTGGTCTAAAAATGTGGCATGCATAGGTCCATTCGGGAGCGGCATTTGGCGATAGATTGAGGGTACGGCATCGATTTTCAATTGTGAGGTACGGTATCTTGAGGGTACGGTATCGATTTTTAGTTGTGAGGTACGGTAGTTTTTTGATAGAGTGAGATATCGAACGATTCTGGAATACAGTGCTGCGAACTCGCGTGGCTCAAAACAAATATTGTGCATGAACCAGGTTGTTTCGGGTTGTGATGTTCATTCGTAGTGTCCAGTGGAGAGCAGAGACAATTCCGAGTTGACTTGAATAATAAATGCTCTTCTTGTTTTTGGGTTACCACTTCCATTCATATCATGACATGGTCATACATGAAAAAGCTAGTCGAAAACTACCTGGAATTTGGAAACATACCCTGCTTTCGAGGTTTCAGTTAACAAGGCATGTATCCTACGATTTTCAAACGCCACCCGCTTTCATAGATATAGTCGGCTTCCATGGCCTTTTTCATAAACATACCCGGCTTTCAAAGGATTCTATCACCTACCTTTTTCATGTATGGGCATGGTTGGTGTATTCAGTTAGTTAGGTGTGAGCTGTAAAACGTATACAAATAACACACTGATGTTGCGTACAATTCCCGTTCAATTCTCGTGATTGTGACATGTTGCAGTCGTTTCGCAAATTTCGGTGTTCAGAAATTTACTCGTTTCACTTTTGCGCTTCACGTATCATTCATACCATCAAGTAGCATGAGGGTTGTGGTTACCGGGTGACCATTCGAAAAAAACGCATTTATCTTTCGGGTTTCACCACCCATACATACCATCAATGCGCTTGTTAGTCGTATTGTATCTTCGATCGATACTCAATAAATAATAGAATAATTTTCAGCATGCTCGCGGACGTGCGCCAGACCGTTGAAGAAGCGGAGGAGCTGAGCGAGGCCGCCGGATTCGGAGGTATGCTGTAGGGGGTACTGTAGGAGGGTACGGTGGTGAGGGGGTAGGGTTACGGTAGATAAGGTCGGAAGTGGTGGTTATGGTATGGGGTACTGTATACGGCATTCGAGGGATACTGTAAGACTACTGCAGTGGGTCGTTGCTATTACCTCTTCTGGTAGCAGTGATTTGATTACGGTAGTTCGGAAGGTCAGATCTATTACTTTTCTCATTCAGCCCCTCTGTCCGCGGTGACGTCCACGCCGGTGACGGGCGGTGCCGGCGGCAGCCTGAGCACCACGCCGAGGACGAGCTTCGCGCAGTGTGAGTGAAACTATTGTAGTATTGAGATTGAAACACAAATGCCCTGGTTGGTACTGCGTTGGGAATTGACCGAGCTTTAGTTGCAAAAGACGTCAAAAAGGAGGTAAATTTCGAGAAATACCCTTGGATGAACACAAATCATAGGGAGTGGGATAGTAACTCCTTAACTCCCCTTAAAAGGGGAGTTAAGGAGAGAACTAGTATTAGTTTTGAAACACGAATTTAGATATTATTTTATGTAGGATTATTTTTATTACGGGAAACGACGGTCAATTAGCTTCGCAGGCACACACAAATCTTGAACAGACCGGGAAGCGTGAACCTGTCGGGTGGTAAAGTGATTTAAATTTGAAAATCAGGAGCGGGCGTGCATTTTTATGGGATGAGTTTTATTTTTTCAATGATATCCCGTGGGTTCACTAAGGAAACCGGCACTTGAATGGCCTTGTTGTGTCGTAGAAACACGAATCCGTAGGGTTGGTTAGAAAATGGAAATTGTTAGTGTGAATAGTGTCTTTTGGAGATGAACCAGAGGTCTAACTATAGAAACGAATACCTGAATGCTCTTGGTGTGACATGGAAGCATGAAACTTCCGTGAAATTGTTTCATTATACGGGAAACATCATTTGTAGAGCTAGAACATGTTGTGTTATCGAAACATGAATTTTTGGGTTGAATCGAAATTTTTTTTGGAAAAGTAACGACGAAATGAGAACATGGAAACGGATGCATAAATCGAATTGATGTGACATGAAAACACGATTCTTCCGGGTTGGCTCGAAAATAAAAATACGTAATTGCAGTGCCCGGGCAGTCTACCGCAGCGGCGCTGGTTGCCGGCTCGTCCTCCCCTCGATCGCTCTACTAGGAGACGCCAGATCGATCGGGGCCGACCCATCGACTACCGTACCCCCCGACAATCGTGCCGGGACCCGCCCCCGCTCAAATACGAACGACCCCCACTGTTGAGGTGTGAGATTTGTTCCCCGCCCCCTTTTTGTGTGTAATAGTAACTATATTGTCTGAACGCCAGTGAGTAGTCGCATATAGCGAGAGAGCTTACAAATGTTTCGTGATCTTTGGTCTTTGATATATTTATTGCACCCCATAACTATTTATCGACATTTTGTGTACCCACTCAAGCGTAATAAGCGACAAAAAATAAGTAAATTTCTGTTCGTTCTGGTGTGTTATCAATTGTTTTTTTTAATATTATCTATGTCCGTTGTAACTCCTATTGCCGTACCGTAGCAGACTCCGCCCCTTTTTGTAAGTGACCTACCGAAGTAGTGCAGCTAACACAAGCTTTGCCATGCAACCCCAATATCAGACCCCCCCCCCTTCCAATCTGTTCCCTCTATTATTCGGTTCCCCTTTCCCTCGCTCCTTTCCCCAAGCAAAGCGCCTTATCGATTTTCCCGTCCCAACCCGCTTACCGTAATCCATCAATCGTATCTTTTTCATCTTCTTTGTTACGAGATATAGCTTTTCCTTCTCTTGGTTTACTGTAGCTAGAGCGTAGACCTCCGCGTGTCTACCGTAACCCATACCGTATACCGTATCTCGCACACACACACACTCGAATTCGCGCCAGGAGACCCGATTCGACAGCTTGGTGTCTGGGTACAACATACCGTAATCCGCTTACCGTATAACCTTTTTTTTCGCTTGACCGCTATTTTGCTCATCCAGATGCCGTAGTCCCAGCGTAGGCTACAGTATCATCCCACCAGAAATTTCCCCCCATTTGACACGAATATTCTAGCCGTCGATTGGTTTGTGTTTGATGCAGGATTGCGTATAAAGTTATGTAATATAAATATTTAGGATGTTGACTTGCAACAGTGAATAGGGTTGGCTTGTCAAGCAAGATTGCAAGATCTTGACAAAAAATAACTCAATTATCCCTTCTTGTCAAGAACAACGAGTTGTTTTTCAAGATCTTGGTTCTTGAAATGATCTTGAAATTGAACACTTTTCGTCGTTTTGAGTGGAAGTCTTGCCAAGATCATTCTTCGTCATTCCAATCTTGAAATGCGGTTTCAATCTTGACAAGCCAACCCTAACAGTGAATGACAGCATGCTATGTTCGCTTGCTATGGGCAAGAAAATGATGAAACCTGAATAAATCTTCGATGTGAAGAAAGATAAAATCGGGAAAGTGTTGGACATGAAATCGAAATCAGAACAGAAAGTGAGCAAAAGGAATGTGAGATGTGTGCGCAGGGTGCAGTATGCAATTCCTACTTTTCACATTCAGCGCCGCTTCCATGGCCACGAACTCAGTGCTTCATAGTGCATTTCTTGGCGTGTTTATTGTACTGTTCCTACTCTACGCATTGAATTTTTTCTTGTACTTTTAATCAATTTATTGCAGCAATGCCAGTTGTTCTAAATTTGCCGGACATATTGGGGTGTCCCACATATTTGTGACATTTTTATTTATTTTTATTTTTTTGTTTATTCCTTCAACAACAACAAATGATCAGTAATCAATGTATGCTCCCTTAGTAGTCACGACCTGCCTCCATCGATCGGGCAGGGTCTCGATCCCTCTCTTCCAAAAGGCCTGGGGCTTAGAGTTGATCCATGCCTCGAACTCCTTCACAAGTGCGTCTCGGTTCTTGAACTTCTTTCCTCGACAGAAGTTAGAGAGGGAGCGGAAACAGTGGTAGTCGCAAGGGGACAGATCAGGGGAGTAAGGTGGGTGAGGGAGCCATTCCATCTCCAGCTCGTCCATTTTCTTCTGGGTGATTTTCGCATGATGAGGGCGCGCGTTGTCCATGAGCATGAGGATTTTGCCCTCGCTCAGGAGTTTGGGAGGGACCCTGACCGCCACCTCTTCCAGTTGGGTAGTGAAGAGGTCAGCCTTGATGGTGATGCCGGGAGGGAGGATCTCCCAGTAGATGGGACCGAGGACGGAGAAGAAGAAACAGAGGAGTTCCTTCTTTCCGTGAAGTTCCGCCTTTGGAGCCTGCTGGGGTTTCTCATCGACGTCCACCCACTGAAGTTTCCTCTCAGGATTATCGTAGGTGATCCACTTCTCATCCATGGCGACGATGTGGCTGACCCAATTGAAATTGGATCTACGGTGGAGTAATCCCTGACAAACGTCAACCCGCTTTTTCAGCTGAGCTGTCGTGAGGTCATGCGGAATCACTTGGGGGAGCTTAGGTGTCTTCCCAGCATCATGCAGGATTCGAGCAACTGTGGTCTTAGGAATATGGATGGTCTTCTCAATATCGCGCACACTAGATTTGGGATTGGCCTTCAGTTCCCTGAGAACACGACCCCGAACACGAGAAGAAGGGCGTCCAGGATGGGGTTGGTGTTCCAGATTGTAATCCCCTCGCTTGAATCGGGTGAACCAATTGAAGCAGGTGTGAAGGGAGGGGGCATTTTCGCCATGAGTCTGGACCAGCTTACGGTGGGATTCCGTCGCCGTTCGACCCAGGAGAAAATAATGAAGCAAAACGGAGCGGTAGTCTCGAGCAGTGTTCATGACTATAACTGATGAAACTAGTCAAAGACTGATGCAATCGAGAAGCGGCTAAGTGTAAACAATTGCACAACATGATGACGTAATATTGTATTGCATCAGAATGATTGTCGATCATGCAGTAATTATTGGCAAGCAAATTCCAAAAATATGTGGGACACCCTGATAGAAATCGACTGTATCACTGTTCGCTGTGTGGTGTGTTTTCTTGTTCTGAAAGTATTTTCTTATCAGAATTCGTGATACGAATTCCGCACACTTGTTTGCACACTCTCTTTTTGGATCAGTGGGGGCGTGCGAAATGATGAGACCATTTTAACATAAATAAATATTGTAAAAGAAAACTATTCCAGGCGGATGGCATTTTGAAACTCGAGTATGACTTCTCGAACGGGGCTGATTACTGTAGTTGGCTGGAGCATTTCCGCGCAGCTATTGCCATACAATCAGTCGAAGAATTTGATATTGATGATGCGAATAAGGTATGAATATGGTAATATTATGGATAAATGTTCACTGAATATCAGTGCGTTCGCCTAAGAGTCGCCACCCCACCGTACAGCAAAAAATGACTCGTTGATTTTTTCACATATTTCGATAGCCCTAAAGGTCCTCTATCGATTTCAGTCATTCTCAAGTCCCTGCGACCTTAATTTGCTTAATTACGGAAGGTCAAAGTTAGGCACTTTTTAAGGTTTTTCTAACATAAAACAGAGCAAAGTTTATCAAATTGGCTGAAAATCGGGCTCTAGGGCTATTTTCATGCGCTGAACACGCCTGTGCTCTTTATTTTCCATGATTCATAACATTTCCAGAATCATGTAAATTTCAATCGAATTTTTCTCGAAAACGAGGAATTATGTAATTCCAATTTTTTGATATGTTGTAGCCAATTACCAGAGCTCTGCAACGCGCCCGGTCTCGACTCGTGGTTAGGGGATCTTCGTAGTTAAATCCTTAAAGAACGCGAAATTCCTAATCGAGAAAAACCTTCGTTTCACCCTCTTTTCCACTCATTTCGCATTTAGAGCGCCCGTGCAGCGTGAAATGTCGAATCGCCTCATTTTACGCCGCACGGGCGCCCTCAGTGACGCGAAATGAGAGGAAAAGAGGGTAAAATGAGGGTATTTCTCGATTTGGAATTATGCGTTCTTTAAGGATTTAACTACGAAGATCCCCTAACTACGAGTCGGGACCAGGCGCGTTGCAGAGCTTGGTAATTGGCTACAACATATCAAAAAATTGGAATTACATAATATCTCGTTTTCGAGAAAAATTCGATTGAAATTTACATGATTATTCAAATTTTTGGAATCATGAAAAATAAAGTGTTCAGCGCATGAAATTAACCCTAGAGCCCGATTTTCAGCCAATTTGATAGACATCGCTCATTTTTATGTTAGAAAAACCTCGAAAAGTGCCTAACTTTGACCTACTGTAATAAAGCAAATTAAGGTCGCAGGGACTTGAGAATGACTAAAATCGATAGAGGACCTTTAGGGCTATCGAAATATGTGAAAAAATCAACGAGTCATTTTTTGCTGTACGGATTTTTGAAGAAAGTGGCGAATCTTAGGCGAACGCACTGATATAGCAGTTCGGGCGAAGAATTCGTCTCTTCATGAGCGCGAAAAATGAAGAGATGGATTCTTCAGCCGGAGCGTAATCGTTAACACCGATTTACGTAAGAGCCAAGGGATTGTTTTTATTAATTGTGTTATTCAGAGACTGACAGTCGAAATCGAGTCAGAGACCGAATTGACAACATTTTTGGAGCTGCTGCAGCCCCACATGCGTCGAACAAAGAGCTTGCACATTGAGCATTGCTCGGATATTCTGATTCGCATATTTTCCGCATTTTTCGAAGGAACACATTTAAATTTCCTCCGTATCAACATTACCGTGGACGAGAGCCAGTTGTGAGCTTGATATTTTGTTCTATTTCCATTTAAATTGTTTTTCAGCGAGCAATGGTACGATTTTCTGCATAAAGTTGTCGGTGTAGAGAAGTTTGCGTATTATCTGGACGACTTCGACAAGGGTGATAAAACTTTTTTTTTCATTTTGCAAAATAAAAATAAAAAACGTCGAAAAAAGAAGAAAAAATCATGTTTTTTTTCCAGAAACAACATCGTGGCTGCTCCGTATAGCAGATATTGTTGAGCACATGGAACTGACTGGCTTCGATCAAGCTTCAGTCGAGACGATTGTGACTGTTGCTAGGGCTATTTTGGATAGGAAATGCACCACTCTGAAGCTGTACTGGATCAACTCCAGAGCGGCCACTGAAGATGACGTCGAGAAACTAATTCAGGTACTCTTCTCCTTACATTCACAGTAGGGTTGGTGAAATCGAGTCGGGTATTCGAGGCCTCGACCCTCATACTCGATCGGGTTGAGGCACACTTGGCACACTGCCTGATTGAGGCACACTGCCGTTGCCTCTCAGAATAGGATGATGAGAACGAGACGAAATTGTTCACTGATCGGCCCGACCGAACCCGACCGACCGACCATTCTCGACTGTCCGAGTCCGACCCGACCACTCACTCTCAACATCGAGTACCCGAGTCGGGTTTCGTGATCGATCGAGAGTATACGGGATATTTCTGTTCGAGGCCTCGAGTGTCGGGTATTCTCGATTTTATCAACCCTAATTCACAGCAATTTCGATGCACAATTGATCGATGAATCGATGGGTAACGACGGTACGAGAGTGAGCAAAGGGGATTAGTTCCAGAATGCCTCAATTACATACTTTGAAGGAGCGACAAGGGTTTAGAGATTCTTTTGAGCTGGAGGTTGGGCTAAAAAAAGGCGAAATTGAAGAAAAAATTGTCAATTTTTGTGTTTGCAGCACTTCAGCCAATTCGACGGCAACGTCTCCATGAGCATGACAAACGGACCGAACATTCCCGAACAAACGATAGGATGCTACAAATTGAGCGGGGAATTTGCGAACGGATTGCGTTTAGAGCGCATGGAGAAGTAAAAGGCTAAGCACATTCCACAGCATTCTGACCCCCTATGTTCTCTCCAGATAAGGATGAACAATGGGATTAAGATTTGAATTTTCCCGCCACACTGTAATAGAACTGCAAATAGATTTCAAAATATAAAATGTTAGTGAAACATATCCCGATTTCGTCCGTTCATCCGCATTCAAAATGAAAATCTGGATAGGTTTCAGAAACATTTCAAATTTCAAGTTTGCAGTTCGACTACAACCTTTTTCTGTCGGTGTAGAATGCTGTGATTCAATGCGCTAGGGACATTGTAATCTTGATCAGCGCCCAAAAAGCACTGACACTGATAAAAATTGTATTGCATTGTATTGAAGAAATTAACGCTCGTATGTCTTTATGTTGCTTGTGTATTTTATCGTTTCTTTTTTGTATTTTTTTAAAATTTCTTTTTCCTGTCATTCATCGTTTCTTGTTTTCGGATTCGAGTTAACGCTTTTCTGGGAATCTCGTTGAATAATAACTCATAATATCGTTTTATTATGCCAAATTCAGGGTACTAGGAAATGTACATTGCACAATAGTTTGATGAAGATTGAATTCAATAATTGTTTTAGACATACGACAAATGCGGCCACAAGAGTAGAGGCGACTACATTTCACGTAATGGCGCCAAGTGTGTATTCAAACAAACCCTAGTGGCCCCAATAAAATCTTTAGTGATTCCACCAACTGTACAACCATACAACACGTTTCTTTTCTTCTCTTCTCACGACTGTACGAGTATGAGTCACGTGAATGAAAGGAGGAAGCGTTCTCTCCTTTTGATTATCCTCTCCATCGTGAGAAAGAGTTCTCCGGACGTCCAGTTTAGTTCATTTTTTATACGGTCCTTGGAAACAATGAGGCCATTGCTTTGGCGGGATTTTTCTTGACTTAGACGCTAGTTTTTATGTGGAATTTAATCAAAGAGACGCTATCGCTACATTTCCATTTGCACTATCATTGTGATACATTCTGTTGAGATGATCAACCTTCTGGAACTATCACAAAATGCATTCAAGAAGATTTGCTGGTTCCTAGATAACAGGACCATTCTACAAATGCGAGAAGTGAGCTTACTACCTAAAGTTTGCAATGTTGAAGATTTTTGCTTTGAAATGATCAGGAAATTCTTTGCTGACTTATTTTTGTTGTACAATTGGAAAAGTTGAAGTGAAAAAATCCAAATTGTTGTCATTTTCAGATTTCGAAGGATTCAAAAAGAACAGCTGACTTCGGAATTTTGAACAGTCGAAATACAAGAGTCAGTAGCATTTGCGTTGAATGCGAGGTCAGTTTTTGTTTCTATTTAAGTTCACCTTTTGTAATGATAGATTCAGAAGTCTCATTTCATCTTGACTTTCGTAGAGTGGTGATCGAAATATTAGAAAAAAACACGGCAATATTCCATATTACTACTTTTTCACCTTGTGGTTCCAGGATGACGGAACGCATAAAATCAAGTATAAGTTCGGGGAAAGGATTGATTTTTCAATCTGGAAGGCTTCTGTTCATGATTATATCGCAAAGCAAGTTAACGCAAAATTGGATGCAGATGATATTAGACAAGTAAGCAAATTACTCTCTGTTGAACGTAATAAGTGTAAACCAGGTAATAAGAACTCAATTCGAGTCGGAAAGTGATTTAATCAAGTTTTTCGAATATTTAAAGCCACTAATGCAACGAACAAGCATCGGGGAGCTCCAAATTGTACATGGCTTTCGAAATTGTACGCTTTCACAGAGCATTGTTAGGATGCTCACGAATGTTCTAGAGGGGAGAACTGTAATTAAGCTCACATTGCTATATGAAGTGGAAGATAACGAATGGTGCGTTATTATTGCATAATTTTCGTTTATTCTATTTTCTATATTCAGGAATACCTTGTGCGATTTTCTGGACAAAATTGTAGGAACCAAAATGTTTTATTGTTACGTAAAGGAGTACAATAAAGGTCAAGTGTTAAAAAAAATTTTCTCATTATTTATTTTCAGAATCTTGGGCTGGTCTGCAAAAAATAGCCGAAACCGTTGAAGATATTTCTATTGAAGGTTTTTGGAACGCATCGGTAAAGTCAATTATGTCATTCGCGCATGCTATTTCGGATGGTAAATGCTCGAATCTGGCACTTACCTGGGAAAATTCCTTCGAGCTTGCCGCCGCTGACATTGAGAAAATGGTTCAGGTAATATAAAACTTAAATGGGGAGGGGCACGAATATCTGGCTAAGTGAGTTCTCTATGCCAGATGTTGTGGCACGAGAACCCTATAACACTTTCGAAACTCCTATGTTTTAAATTTTCGTTTGAACTAAGATATGACCGATTGGGTGGGTGCCAAGCGGCCCTGATCGTGCAGGCAACGAGCGAGAGAGGGAAGGGCAATGAAGAGAGAAGGTAATATAAAACTTAAAGAAGGCGTCCGACGAACCGCGCGGGCGCCTATGCAAAGTGAGGAATGAGAGGGACGCTCTCCTCATTCTGCACGCTCTCTCGCTCGTTGCCTGCTTTACAAGGTCACTTGGCACGCAGCCAATTGATCATAACTCAGTTCAATCGAAAAATGGTGACTTGGGAGTTTCGAAAGTGTTATCGGGTAACAGCGACATACCAACTCACATCGAGAACTCAGTTAGCCAGATATTCGTGGGACACCTTCATTAATTTTAAATATATGCGGCAATCGTCATTCAGGGTTTGCATCAACTGGACTGTAAGGTTTCCATCGACTTTGGCCCCTCTTTTAAAAATTGGAGTGAAATGTCTGATCGGTCAATTGGGTGCTACAGAATGAGACGTGAATCGCAAAGAGAGTTGACCTTAGAACACCAAGAAATTTGAAAAATGGCCTGCTTATCTATCATATTTTTCCAATTCATGTTTTTCTATCATAGTTCAATCTATTGTAACGCTTTCTAGGAGTATTATTGTGGTTGTTCGATAAGACTCGGGAATAAATTTTGAATGGAATTTTGGAGCGAAGCACACCAACGCTTGTGCATGGATTACAACAGTACAATTGGCGGGAATTTAGGAACAAAGACGATTTTATTTCGAGTTTCTCCCGCCTTTTGAACTATTTTAATTTGAAGTAGCGCGTCTTTATTTTGTCACTGCTAGTTTTCGACAGCCCATTCTTGCTGAGATGATTGATATTCTGAATCTATCCCAAAATGCGGCCAACCATATTTGCCATTTCCTTGATGACATAACCATTTTTAGAATGAGAGAGGTGAGAATATATCTAATTGCAATTTTCGTTTAATTTATAAAGTTGATTCAGGCTTAAAATAACTGTTTTCTTCAGATATCAAATAATTCAAAAAGAATAGCTGACTTCGGTATTTTGAACAGCCGAAATACTGGAATCGGTAAAATTACTATCAGAGTTAGTTTTAATATCGTGTTAGAATTGTGTTTGTAAATGAAAAATATTCACCACTCTTTTATTTTCAAACATTTCAAGTTTTGTACAATGCTGACATTGAGCAGCGAATAAAATTCGCTACTCGTCTTCCAACTAATTCTATTAGCCGCCTATTGCCTTGGCCGATAAGCATTAGCATTATACAAATCTGCGTTCATTTACATTAATAATATTTATGATCATATTATTATGCACTCTTAAGGAAGATACGCTCAAACTCGAGTATCATTTCGAGGACAGTATTAGAGACTTTTCAATCTGGAAAGTTTGTTTTCATCTCACAAAGCAAGACATCGAAGTAGTTGATGTGGATGATATTCGAAAAGTCAGTAGATTCTTTTTCAATCGATAACTAAAAGTAAATCAGGTCCTAAAAACTCAATTCGAATCGGAAAGTGATTTGGCGCTTTTTTTCGACTATCTAAAACCACTTATTCAACGATCAAATGTATGGGAGCTCCGAATTGCACATCGCACTCAGTATACATTTCGAAATTACACACTTCCACAGAGTATAATTCGGATGGTCACTGATGTTTTTGCGGGAATTACTGTAAACAGACTCACCCTGGACTATGATGTTGAGGACAATCATTGGTGACTTTTTTTAGTTATATTGGTTTCGCTTATCAGCAATGAATGTGGTATATTTCAGGCTTATGTGGTACGATTTTCTGAGAAAAATTGTAGGAACTCGACGGTTTTTCTGTTGCGCGAAAGAGTACAATACAAGTGAGAGAAAGCCTAACGTTCTCTCAATATTTTGTTTTTAGAATCTAGAGACGGGCTGCAAAAAATAGCCGAAATTGTTGAAGAATTGGACATTTATGGTTTGGATGAAGCATCAATAAAGTCAATATTATCGCTTGCACATGCTATTTTGGACGGAAAATGCTCCCATTTGATACTCTCCTGGATCAATTCCATCGAGCCTTCTGTCGATGACATCGAAAAGCTGATTCAAGTAACTTCTTACCTAAAATATGTTCAAATAAAAAAATCGTAATTCAGGGCGTGCATAAACTGGGAAAGAAGATTTCCATCAACGTGTATGACGCTACTGTAATTTGTAGAAAAGTGTGTGACAAGACAATCGGGTACCTCAGATTGCGAAACGAATCCGAATGCGATTTGAGCATAGAACACTTGGAGAGTTCCTAAAGAAATATCAACAAACATCTATCTTTCATAAATTTGTGAATACTTTTCTGTTCTATCAGTCGTCGTTTGCGATTTTTTTTGATAAAATACTAACGATGATGTACTTTTAAAACGTGTTTTGATTTTGAAGCGATGAGCATGAGTAATCTAAATGTAAGCAATACGTTTCTGAACATGAGTGCTGAGCATCAGCAACGCATAATGTGAACATGGTGAAGACATTAATCTAGACAAGAGCATCCTTCGTATGATCACTGCTAAACCAGAGATTATTCAAGGCCAATTATTTTCGGAGGGGCTAGTCTCTTCTTCAAGTCTACTTTATCAAGCCATTTCAAATTCGCTGGTCAGCAATGCTAGGAGACATGGACTATAGTAAATTGGCGGGAGTTGTTGAACAAAAACGCCGTTTGATCTCGGGTTTCTAGAACTTTTCACCACAATTCACCAGTTCCGAGACCATATTTCCTCGGTGGTTATTATTATTATCCATTCTCACTGATATGATCAATATTCTGGAACTATCCCAAAATGCAGCAATCGGTATTTGCCGTTTCCTAGATGACAGAACCCTTCTGCGAATGAGAGAGGTGAGCATCGAATTTATATTTGGGCATCAAGGCATTTTGTCCGCCATTATTTCTCTATCGAAAAAAATTTGCTAATTATTTTTAGATCTCAAAGCAGATGAAAACTTTCGCGCTTTACGGGCTTCTTCACAGTCGACAAACAGAAGATAATTATTTTTATATTTCGGTATACGTTCCGATTAGGGGCCAGTAGGAGAAAACTTTGACCTTTGCGAAAATGATTTCAGTGATTTATATGAAATATTTTGGAAATATTTATATTCTAAAACACCATCTGAAAAGATTAGTTAAAAAAAGGAATCCTAGTCAAACCCTATGATCTCTTCTTCCGATAAAACAAGGCAATCTGATGAGGGAAAATCTTGTTCGAATGAAATTGAATTTCAATTGTTTTTATATAATCGCTTATTTCTGTGGACCACTTCGAGCAAGTGCATTGCTGTAGCAAGTGTACCTCACAAATATGATTTTCTATTTTTTAATCAAATGGTGATCATCTGGTGCCTTCATTTGATTCCCATTCTCCAGGGAACGACTATTCAAAAATGCGAACAAAAACGGTATACTAATATTTGACGCTGAAATTTCAGGGTGAGAACAAATTGGAACTCAAATTTAACTTAACGAACAACCGCGATTTCTCTATATGGAAAATAGTTTTTAGTTCGGCTGTTGTCGAGAAGAAGATCACAAATTTCGAATCCTTTGGAAATAATGTGAGTGAATTTACTAAAACGTTCATAATATTCGAAAACAGGACCTCCATCCTTCTACACGAAAAATGAACTGAGCATCTTTTTGGAGCATTTGAAACCACTCATTCGAAGAACAAAGAATCATTATTTTCAAACGTCATTTGGCTCACCGGATTTTATTCAAATTTACTCGAGTGTCTTTGAGGGAGCGATCATTTCTTGTGTTAGTATCGAAAATGATGATTTAGACGATTAGTGAGTATTTATTCTGTTATTTTTGTCCATAATCTCTAGTTCAGCAATTTATGGTACGATTTTCTTCAGAAATTAAGAGGAACGATAACTTTTTCATGTTACGTAAAGGAGTACAATAAAGGTCCGACAATGAGCAAGTTTATCCCAATGCTTTCTCATTGTTTTATTTCAGAATCTAGGGCTGGTCTGCAAAAGATAGCCGAAACCGCCGATCGAATGTTGATTCAGGGTTTGGAGCAAGCATCAGTAAAATCAATTCTATCACTCGCGCATGCCATATTTGACAGGAAATGCTCACATTTGACTCTTGACTGGAGCAACACGTTTGAGCCATCGGCCCTTGGAATCGAGAAGCTGATCCAGGTTTACAGTAACTTGCTTACTAACGCATTTCCATGGTTCAGGGATTGCACCAACTTGAGAAGAAGGTTTCCATCACCGTAGCTGACGCTTATGAAAATCATAGAAAAATGCGTGACCGGACAATCGGGTGCTTCAGAACGCGTAACGAATCAGAAAGCGATTTGAGCATAGAACACTTGGAGATTTGAGCGAAATAAAAAAAAAGTATACTTTAATGTCCGTTTCTTTCGATGATTCGTGAAGACTTTATTTTTCGATCTGTTGTTTATGGTGAATAAATTTGACTGATAAAGCTGTAATCGTTGTTTGGATATTTTCGGTCCTAATTTTCTTCATCCTTCAAACCAAACGCTACACTATATCTTATTGTCAAAAAATTTTTGAACAATGCAAAAACGAATTCCCGGAACTCCAAATACCCACCGGATTATATTATATTAGTAATTTGAACAATTTTTGAGCAAAAAAATAGGACGCCATACTCAAGACGTTGCGTTCCGTATTTTCTCTTTGTTTGTTATCTATCACCCTTCAAGGCGCAACGAATAAATTATTCTTCATGCCCACGTTATCTCCACCCATGTTCACAGCGCTTCTCCTATTTTAACTATCAATTTTTATAAATAATATATTAAGTGCAATAATATATTAAGTGCAATCGCAATAATTAGAGATTGCGATTGCACTTAATATATCAGGGTGTCCCATAAGTTCTCGGAATTTTTTTCGATATATTTTTTCAAGAGAACCATTTAAGGATACTAGAATTTTTGGTTTACGTATTATACAGGTACCGCTGGAGAAAATTTAGCAGCACTAAAATTATAAAGATATTGGCTAGGGATGACGTAATACGCGAAAACAGTGATTTTTGATATTTAATTGAAAAAATTCTAACTTTGAATGGAAAGATCATTGGGTACCCAGATTTTTTTGGTAAATAGGATAGACCATCAACTATTTTTTGAAACTTTGAAATTCGATTTTTATCCACAATTGAACGAGAAAATAAAAAAAGTAACCACGAACATGTCTGTGGTTGAAGGTCATTTTATACATTTTGGAATTTTTATGGGCGCCTAATAATCTGATCTCGCACAAATGGTTTTGATAATATAGTATTAGGATAACCAAAACTTATTCCCACTTCTTATCGTCTTTCGTAAATCGGGTATTCTCAGGAATATTGAAAAGCTCAGGATTTCGTAACTATGACGTACATAATGCTGTTTCGAAGGTCGGAATTGTACTCAAATAATTTCTTAGCATTTACTGTACTGTTATAGACGTTAACCGATTCTGGACCACATCTCATTCGTGAAATCCGAAAAAAATTCATTTCATGCATGTCATACGAAACCATGTAGATATTTCAGACTTCTAAGATTTCACTATCTCACAACTGGAAATAAATAAACATCCCACTCCCCATAAAGTTCTCTTGAAAGTATACCAAAATTTGTACAAGGAATAGGAGAAAAAAATCATTCCGAGAACTTATGGGACACCCCAATATTATTTTAAAAAAATGTATATGTCATTTTATTTCGTTACGCGCGAAACAATGGACAAGTTCAAAATGTGACATTCATTTTGAGATGAGACTCAAAAATATTCTGAATCTATCCCAAAATGCGGCCAACCATATTTGCCGTTTCTTAGATGACAGAACACTTTTTCGTATGAGAGAGGTGAGCTTTTTTATCGATTGTTTTATTATTCGTACTGATCAGGTATTGGAATTCATCGCTGTTTTTTGCCAAAAAAATGGGACGATATCTTTATTTTCTTAGATGTCAAAGCATTCAAAACATATCGCCGACTTCGCTATTTTGGACGGCCGATTTTCAGGAATCACTGAATTTCAGATTTACGCTGAGGTGATGCTTAGGTTCAGTAAAAAAAGATTGGTTAATGTTAGTATAAGAGAAGTCTACCTTCTCCCTTCCTCCCTCCCGAGGAAAAAAACATTTTGTTGAGCATTCCAAAAGGAAGATACTACATTCTAGGATACTGATGCACCTACACTCGAATGTTCCTTCTCAGTGACCAGAGATTTCTCAATATGGAAGGCGTGCTTCAATCGTGCTATCGCAAAGCAAATCATCAATAAGTTTGAAGATTTTCGCGAAGTAAGTGGCTTTCATCTTTGATTATCGATAAAAAAATACACACAAGAAGCTAAAAATTCACTTCGAATCGGAAAGAGAATTGGCTCTATTTTTGGAATATCTAAAGCCACTAATTCAAAGAGCAATTATTGAAAAGATAGTCTGCACATCGAGGATCATAAGAATATTTTCTGATGTTTTTGATGGGAGAACGGTATACGATCTTGAAATTAACCATGTAATTGACGACAAAGATGTGTGAGTTGCATATTTTTGTGTTTATCAGTTGTTTAGCTCGGTCAGACTAAAATTGATGACAGACAAATTTGAAAATCGTAACTGTTCCGAAAGTATTATCGGGTAATTCCTAGCTCTCTCTCATCGAAAAATCTATTTGTCAGGCAAGCCTTGCCAATCCTTCGTTTATTGTATTTCTCAATTATTATTCTGACTCTAAAAATCATTTTGCAGCATTTTGTGGTACGATTTTCTTACGAAAGTTGCATTAACGAACAGATTATATATTGAAATGGCGAATAGAAGTAAAGGTGCGTGAAAATTACGGACATAATCACACGTATTTTCTACTGATCTCTTACAGAATCGACAGTTTGGCTCGCAAAAATAGCAGATCTTTTTGATAAAATGGAAATCGCAATATTCGAGCACGAAACAGTACCAACAATTATGTCACTTGCACGGGCTATATTTGATACGAGATGCGTATCTTTGGAACTTGTGTGGTACAACTTTGACGATGTGCATGTTGATGACTTCGAAAAACTCATTCAGGTTTGAATCTCAGCATTTTTACCTTTTGATAATGATTGTTAAGCGTTTTCACACCTTGGGGAAGCGAATTTCCATATCTCTGAATGAACCGAGCGAAAATGCCGCGAGGATCCCTGGCAATGGTCTGAAAATCGGCTCCCTCAGAGTACGCCGAGACTCGTACGCCGAGAATATTATCTATATAGAACACTTGGAAGTATAACAGTGATTTTTTCTCGTAACGGAAATTTTCAATCTCATTGCTGCTTATGTATCTATTATAATTAATAATTTTTAATCGAATTTTTACACCGACGATAAGCATTAGAAATTAATTGATAAATTCTAATTTTACATCCTAAACAGTATCTTCCCGCCCCCACACGCAGGACTTCATGTGTCTACTGGGTGACATTTGTCATTTTATCATTTTCCTGAACACAAGCAACGCTAGGAGGCATCCCATCAACTGCATTAGTATGTAAGCGTTCAGAAAAAATATCTCATTCGCTCTCGATTTCTCACACTGTTTAAACAATGCGCCACGTCACGATGGACTTGCTGAGCCTTCGTCCTACTGCAGTAAATAATATCGGCCGCTTCTTAGCCAACAAGTCTCTACTACGACTGAGGGAGGCAAGGGGTTTTTAACGAATATATTTGAGACTATTTTGATCGGAATTATGGCGGCTTTGCAGGTGTGCAAAATGTCGAAGGAATTATTTGAATATGAATTACTTAATAATCGAGAAACTACCCTTTCCCATCTCCACATTGACAATTACGTCTGTTTCACAAATGTTCAGATCTCTTTTATGCGCTTTCAAATTATTTTCAAAGATCGACACTTGTAATCCAATTTAGGGTCCATCCTACCCAAAAAAAGCAAACTTAACCCTAAGCTTCGAGAGCGTCAGGGACACTTTTATTTGGAAACTTTGCATGATTTCTACGTTCGCAAAAGAACTCGATATATTGCGATTCCCTTGCAGGCAATCGGTAAGAGTAGTCGATACTATTTTTAAAAAATACTGCGTCATAGGTCAACTCGATATATTTCCTGCTAAACACGACCGATGTGGAAAAGTTGCTTGATGTTCTGCAGCCACTAATTTATAAAACCGAAATACGGGAACTGCGAATTGAGCATGACGATTCATCATTTATTCGAATGTTCCTCCAATCACTTACAATTAGTGTGAAATTTATAGCACATATTTTAATATTTACAACGAATATTGAATTGTAAGTTTTTGGGTGCAAATTTTGCGCAATTCGCTCTCCGTTTCGTGCAAAATTTTTGAAAAATTAAATAACGCCTTTTAGTGCGACATGGATAAATTTCATTCAAAAAGTTAAACCTATCAGTGTCCAATGTCGCATGCGTTTCATCACAAAAGGTGAAATCACTTACAAAAAGACGGAACTGCAATAAATATTTTTTCCAGAATTTGCAGATTTTCTTAGAAAAATAGCGAACGAGGTGGAAGATTTAGCCATATTTGAAGAATATTCGGAAATTAACATAATTTCAACAACGCTCGAAATTTTGCGTGGAAAATGCAGCAGACTTAGCCTCTCTACATTTAACACCGCGCTGCCTATTTATTCAGAAGAAATCGAAAAACTAGTTCAGGTAACAATTGAAACAACTGTATTATTAGTTACTACAATGTTTCGCTCGTCAGTTTTTTCACCACATGGAAAAGAAGGTGATATTTTCTGCGTTAACCAGTCTGGAGCCGAGTGAATCACAAGTCGGATCATACCGAGTGGAGACTGAAGCGAGTCCTGCCGACACTCAAACTTTCATCTATTACGTGGATCTTTTTGCTGATGAGTAAAATACGGTTTAAGCCGTCATTTTCTATCCAGTTATTCGCTTGTTCACTACGGATCTCCTAACAAGGGAAGTCCGTGAACTGTCTCCGAGCTTTTCAAAATTGCTTGAGACGCCAAACTAGGGTTCCTCATGGGAGCGCGAAATCAATTTTCAAAAACCGCTAAATGTCGAAGATGACGTCGTCAGAATCCGAATGTCAGAATGAAAGCAATTGATAGCGCTTCCATTGACAATTTGCTGAGCAATTTGATGAGTTTGCTGAGCATTTCAAAGCGCTATGAAAAGAGTCCAAAAAGTTGTTCATGAGCCCCCTAGAAGTGCTTGAGATAGCATTGTAATATTTACAAAAGCATGCGTCGAAATGGAAAATTCTTTGAATATTAATTTTTTTTATTAGATTCAATGCATGGAAATTAAAATTGAGAGAAAAAATTGTTAACATCCGCAGAACACAGATTTTAAAAAATGAGCATAGACATTCCCGAAATTAGTCTGAATCATAGTTATCAACGTCCGTGATGTAACTTCGTCGGACGACATTAAATATGTTTTCGGCCTCCATTCGATATGCTCCCAGTTGTATTGCTCCCAACGTTAGATTATACCAAGCAGCAAAATACACTTTCTTTTCGAAATGATGAAAAACCTGAATTCATTATAATAATACTCAGCTACTATTATTACCTGTATTAGCTTTTCCATTTCACGGGAGGAAAGTGGCTCATGATTTTCATCCATGAGGTACAATTTGTTGCACTTTTTACTCAACATCGCAACTGCTATCGAGACCAGTTTAGACTTCGAACATTTCTTGATACGCGATATTTCTATTTCATCAATCATTTCCGCTAATTCACAGAGAAATTCGGCAGATTCTATTGATTAAAATTTTTTTTTCAGTTTTTTTCACGATACCGATAGAACGCATATGTAATTGAAAGCTAATCGGCATAACTTTTTGGACGAATTCGAGGCATGCCGCGCTAAAAGGATGCGGAATAATTTTTTGAACAGGGAATTTCGAATCGGAAACTCACTGCTCGATCTTTTTAGTAAAGACACCTATCTTCTCAATTAATGTGTCTTCGAAGATTCTGAAGCACATTTGAACGAAGGTTGATTGTTCATGACGGATTTCAAGTTCCCGTATTTCGGCCTTTTTGAGGAGAGGTTGGAGAATAGCGAAAAATATTTCCACGTCGTCCGTATTTACGAGGAAGCTAATAACCTTTGTCTGTTTAATTCATGTGTTTTTTAAAAATAATAATTTATGCTTACTGTTCCAATTGGTTTATTTGAGAAATTGGATATCTTGATTTTTGAAAAGATATTATCAATTATACAGAATTTCCATGTAAAATGTGATCTAATGTTATTGAAATGAATCATTAATCTTGCATATCTTACACCACACTGAAATTGCAATTAATATTTTAAAATCGTGAGGGTTTTCGTATTTGGAAAATAATTTGGAAAGTATAGCTTGTCAAAAAGTGCTTATTGACTAAACTGGAACTGACGCTACTGGCAATGTAGAGCTGGGAGAGTTTTGTTTTTTGCTTATTAAGAATTTCCCAGTCGACAAATTTCTTGGACGATTTGCAAACCTGTAAAGAAGTCTTGTACTGGCGATCTAAAGTAGATAGAATGCAGATTTTTCATCCTATCAACCCTAATCATCACCCGGGGTTCATTGTTGCGCAACCATGTCCACGGCTAATGTGACAAATTATTATCAACAATGAATGGAAAACAAGCGAAAAATGCTCGCCTCTCTCAATCGTAGAAGTGATTTATCCGACAACAAACACCCGATCTTGCTTATAGCATGCGGAGGTAGACTCAGAAATTTCATCGTAACTTGCCTGAAAAAAACGGTGTGAGAGGACAGAAAATGGGAAGTGTCATGGCGTCGCTTCCAATGACTACTGTAGTGCATTAGAGCTCGAGAAATGATTCCGCCGTCTCTTCATTTCACATACTCTCTCGTCGATCGAACGGAGGAGAGAGAGTGCAAAATGAAGAGACGGCGGTATCATTTCTCGAGCTCTATAGTGTATGTCCCCTAGAGTTGCTTGTTTTCAGAATGCTACAGGCTGTAGTCACAGTTTCAAAAGCTTTACCTTTAAAACAACTAAATGATTTGGAAATTGTTTTATATAGTTTATTAGAAGAAAGAAAAGGATTCCAATGAGATGGCAGAGGTGAGCATCGAAACGAGACACAATCATAAACAATGAAAATCTTCTAAATGTTCTTTAAAATATAATTAGAATCGCTTTGCGTTCTGTACCAAGCCCATTTTTGTAAATTCTTCAGTACTATAATATCATAGTGTCTGTCTGTCCGTCCGTGCCTAACTAACTAACTAACTAACTAACTAACTAACTAACTAACTAACTAACTAACTAACTAACTAAGTCTGTCTGTCACGCTCAACTTTTTTTGCTCATAACTCGCTTCAAACTCATCCTACAGCCCTAAGATCTTCATCATTAGACTTCTCATGAAAAAAAAATTTCAAAAAAA
>LS486778.1:137330-178556 GCA_900490705.1 Pristionchus arcanus | reverse complement strand
ATCGGACCGGCTTGACGAGAGGATTCCAAATCTATATTTTGAGCCAAATCGTTGGTCAGACTTTTTTGTAAGACAAAAGATAGTCGTCTGATTTGTAAGTAAAATTGAAAAGAATCTCCCCTGTTTGCGCCGAGAGACTTCCGATCTTTCCCCGTCTCTCACTTCCTTGACCCAGACAGGCGAAAGTGTGTGGGGAAACGAGAGAGCGCAGAGAGGAAGAGGAGAGGAGAGGGGAGATCGGAAGTCTCTCGGCGCAAACAAGTCAGAGGTTCGTCAATTTTACTTACAAATCAGACGACTATCTTTTGTCTTACAAAAAAGTCTGACCAACGATTTGGCTCAAAATATAGATTTGGAATCCTCTCGTCAAGCCGGTCCGATCTATGTAGGTCTTTTGCCTGCACGGGCCTCTACGAAAATTTCACTTTCTGAATTGTATTTTTGAAATTCATGAAAAATGAAGTAGACAGGCGTTATCAGCACCAAAAACTACCCCAGAGGCCATACTGGCTTAATTTTAGAGATTTCGAGAGTCGAGAAATTCTTCAAAAACTGATTTCGACGTGACGCCATCTGGAGCCAACGGAGGTCCAAAATGAAAAATGACCATCTCTATCGTTATCAGCACCCTCTAGAACCCCGGAATACAAAGTTTGAGAAAATCGACCGTTTTCTGCTGTGCCAGACCCTTCCTGATTTGCTCGATTCTTACGCGGACGGCTTCATATGTGTTCGACATGAGTTTCATTTAATGATGGGTGTGATTTCGAGGTTCTACAGAGCTGCGGAAATTCGTGAAAAAACTCTAAATGTAACCGAGTTTAGGGTTCTTTATATTGGCTTGTCTGACCCTTTCACACTCTAAGAGATATTCCACGGAAAATGGAAATCTTTTGAATACACAATTCAATGAATATTAGACACTATATTTTATTCAAATCACCAGGATGTTTACACGAACACAATAAAAATAATTATATGATTTTCGAAAATCAATTTAGAATTCATCGCCGCTGCTCATCACTTGCTTGTCGTCATCGTCCTTGAATTAAGTTTAATTAATTAATTAGTTTAATTATTTAACTAATAAAATGAAAAATAACTGACCAACTGCACGGCGCCAAACCGCTCCACCTCCTCTTCCTCCTCTTCTTCGGCGAGCCCACTGGCGCCTGAGAAACAATATATGACGTGTGCTTTTAAAATTTTCACCAAGAAAGCCTGTTTTCTCACATTTTTCATATTTCTGGATGAATTTCAAAAACAAGTTTGAGAAAATCTTCAATTCGTGGATTTTCATCGTTTTAATAGAAATTTGATGGATATCACACAAATCGCGACATCCTGTTTGTTTATTATGCATGCTTCTCAGAATACAGTAGCAAATTCATTAGGTGTACATGCTCCGTGTTACCATGAGCTTTATTCAAATTTCGCATCTGCCATTCTGACCCGGGTCAGAATGGCAGATGCGAAATTTGAATAAAGCTCATGGTAACACGGAGCATGTACACCTAATGAATTTGCTACTGTATTCTGAGAAGCATGCATAATAAACAAACAGGATGTCGCGATTAGTATGATATCCATCAATTTCCTAGGAAAACAGTGAAAATCCATATTCAAGCTGGAATTCCATTTTGAGTGTATCGGTAGTAGGATGACTGCTCAAGAAGTGTTTTTGGTGAAAATTTTAATAGCACTCGTCATATATTGTTGAGTAAGACCGTAACTAGGCAATAATTACTACTGGACATCTTTTCAAAATTTATCAGACACTCTCCAGAAATTCTTAGACCTTACACAGGATAATTCGAAGCCGACAACAAAATACTTTGTCATATTTGTTTTAGCTGTTTTTGTTGTTATTTTCACAGTAATTTCATATATTTTTATCATTGAAAAGTATTTTATACCCGGATGGTCCTCATCGCTGTCCTCCTCATCCTCATCCGACAGACCGGCGCCCATCATGTTGCCGAACACCTTGCGGGCTGAAAGTAATGAAATTTTGTACTGACCCATTTCATCGTATTGCGATCACGACTCAGCGAAAGTATTCTCACATTTTGCGCTGAATCCAGTTTGACTACCTCAGTTTTACAATATTAAAGTTGATCTTTGATCTTTCAAGAATACTGCAACTTACCCCTCTGCGCCTCGGGTGGCGGCGCGAACACGGGCAGCATCTCCATTTCGTCCTCGATAGCATCTCTGACAAATTATTTTTATATTTTTTTCATAATTTTTTATTTATTTAATTCAGCATTGCCTCTCATGCGGTTAGTTGCATTCGCTATGAAAAGTGGTGTCGAAGAAGGAGATTGGCAGAGGGGATTTGAACGGCGGAAAAGTGCTAAACAACGATCTTCTGTTTCAGAAGCAGTTTCTGCTCCGTACAACTGCATTATTTACGCAATCAACTAGTTTTAACCTATTTTGAAAGTTCTCAATAGTAGTTTCTCAAAAGTAAATACGATATGAGAGAAAAGCTAATGGGATGGAAATAACTTACTTCTGATTCAGCTGCTCTAGCCGCAGTTTCTCCACAGTCTCCCGCATGCTGCGCTCCGCTTCAATAGCGCGTTGCTGGAATGAAATAGTAATGGAAAAAATATCCGAATTCAATGTTTTTTCACCGAAAAGACGCCGCCGATTGAACCTAGATATGACTGTCGGGAAATTAATAACCTCTGAAGCATAACTGAATTTACAGATCGAATTCGGTTTCAGGAATTCAACAATCGCGTTTAGTTATGAATAAAAATTTTCACCAGTTCTATTTTATTCCTATTGGTCAGAAATATAATTAATCGTTCCACCCGTACTCACCTGATCCGCCCTCTCCAGCTCGGACTGCAGCTGCCGCAGGTAGGTCAGGTTACGGAACTTGATCACGTAGAGCTGGAAAATATTACAATTACAATTATTTATCCACCAGCAGTAAGGCCATTTCGTAAACCACTTGATCAATTGCTAACAACAAATAAACGATCATGTGATCTGTGATCTTTGCATAACTGCATATAGCACGCTGTAAACTAAAAATTCTGCACCAGGGTCGCGGTAAGTGAACGACGCAAGAAATTGCAATTTCAATTCAAACCTTCTCATATTTGCATTTGCAGTCAGAATTTACCGTCTATTCATATTAAAATAAAATATGAATGCAATATTTAATGCAAAAAAAATCCGCGAAAAAAATGCACTGCAAATTATTCGCGGAAAAAATTGCAGTGCAAATTTTTCGCGTTTTTTTCTCTGGTCGATTGCCAGAGTTTCCTTTTCAAGCAAAAGACAACAGAGAAGGAACGGATTCGAACCATCAACTTATCTTTCGCAATCCAACAGCCTTAACATTATACTACGGAGACATGTTCATTTCATCTTCGATTTCGCACAATGAGTGTGCGGTTCAATCAATTTGCTTATTCAAAAATACGCATTGTGGAGAAAACAAAATGTTGTCTACGGTGGTACTTCCGTTTTGTCTCAGAAAACACTAAATCGTCATTGAAAATAAAACAGACTGTGTTTTCCAACGGGATTACACAGACTGTATAAATATCCGAAAAAAATCCTTCATCTGAAAATGATTAAACCGCGCACTCATTGTGAGAAATTGAAGATGAAATGAACATATCTTCGTAGTATAATGGTAAGGCTGTTGGATTGCGACACAGCGTGCCAGAGAGAGGAAATAGTTCAATTATCGCGGCAAACCATTCTTCATGTTTACGCGCGGTGAGCGGTGAGAGAAAGCAGGGAAATGATTTGTAATAGCTGTGAAACACATCCCACAACTCCGTGATAAATTATGAATGTGCGAATTTCGCTTGATACGATTGCTAATCAGCAAGCCAACAACCCTGTCCGTAAGTATCAAACCATTTGAATAAAATTGAACGAAAGTATTTTAAATTAATAATATGCTCATCCAACTCAATCAATATCTCTGTTCCCGATAATAGGGAACCCCGCACCATCATTATGTTTGGAATTCTCACCACCTACCCGACTAACGTATCAAAGTGAATACTTAATAACTCTCAAATTATTCGAGAAAAAAGAGATACTGTTCTATTATCGTGATTTACTCGAAACAGGTGACAAATTACATGCATCCGTTTTGATACGTTAGTCGGGTAATTGGTGAGGATTCCAAAAAAAAAGATAGTGCGGGGTTCCCTTTTATCGGAAACAGAGATATTGATTGAGTTGGATGACCATATTATTAATTTTAAATAATTTGGTTCAATTTTATTCAAATGGTTTGCTACTTACATACAGGGTTGTTGGCTTGCTAATTAGCAATCGTATCAAGCGAAATTTGCATATTCATAATTTATCACGGAGTTGTGGGATGTGTTTCACTAATATTACAAATCATTCCCTGCTTTCTCTCACCGCTCACCGCGCGCAATCATGAAGAATGGTTTGCCGCGATAATTGGATTATTTCCTCTCTCTGGCACGCTGTGTGCGAACGATAAGTTGATGGTTCGAATCCGTTCCTTCTCTGTTGTATTTTGCTTGAAAAGGAAACTCGGCAATCGACCAGAGAAAAAAACGCGAAAAATTTGCACTGCAATTTTTTCCGAGAATAATTTGCACTGCAATTTTTTCGCGGATTTTTTTCTGCATTTTGATATTAAAATTCCATAAAAATGCATATGGTGTAGGTTTCAGTAATGTTTTGCAATATCATTCTAGGAGGCCATTTGCGAGAGAGTCGGACAAATCTGGAGGGGTTTGGCACAGCTCAAAAATTTCGATTCTCGGAAACTGTGGTTTTCGGGGTTCTTAAGGGTGCTTATGACGATGGGCATATTCATTTTGAATATCGAGCCTCCGTTGGCTCCAGACGACGTCACGTCGAAAACAGTTTTTCGAGTTTTACTCAGACACCAGAAGAGCTAAAATTATGAAAGTTTGGCTACCGAAGTGGAACACCAAGCCGATCACGACTGACTACTTCATTTTTTTATAATTTTCAAAAAATAATTTTGTAAATAGGAAGTTCTCGTTGAGTTATTTGGAAACAGGGAGATTACCCTAGATCGGACCGGAATGATGCAAGGATTCCAAAAAGTACTTTGGCATTACATAGAAACATCTGCGTAAGGTTTTACGCGTAAAACAGCTAACCGTTTTGTAAGCGAGTTTTGCAATTCTTCCACTTGTTTACGGCCACACTCCCTCCTCTCTTTACGACCCGCGAGAGGCAAGGGAGAGATAAGGGGAAAGGAAGAGAGTGCAGACATGGGAGGGTCAGAGGAAGAGGTTGTCTGGGAAGAGGGAAGCGATCAATGGGAAGGAAAGACTCGAAGTAGATCAAGGGCAGTACGCAAGTGGTAGTATTGCAAAACTCGTTTACAAAACGGTTAACTGTTTTACGCGTAAAACCTTACGCAGATGTTTCTATGTAATGCCAAAGTACTTTTTGGAATCCTTGCATCATTCCGGTCCGATCTAGGGTACTCTCCCTGTTTCCAAATAACTCAACGAGAACTTCCTATTTACAAAATTATCTTTGAAAATTATAAAAAAATGAATTAGTCAGTCGTGATCGGCTTGGTGTTCCACTTCGGTAGCCAAACTTTCATAATTTTAGCTCTTCTGGTGTCTGAGTAAAACTCGAAAAACTGTTTTCGACGTGACGTCGTCTGGAGCCAACGGAGGCTCGATATGCAAAATGAATATGCCCATCGTCATAAGCACCCTTAAGAACCCCGAAAACCACAGTTTCCGAGAATCGAAATTTTTGAGCTGTGCCAGCTCTTGTCCGACTCTCTCGCAAACAGCCTCCTAGTATTACATATTTTTGCAAAATATATAGCAAAAATCGCCCGCAAAGGTCAATGTGAAAAATCGCCCGGAAAGGTCAATTTTCAACGTCCGCGCACCTGGTGCAGAATTTTTAGTTTACAGCGTGCTATATTACTCACCTCATAAGCCGCCTTCAACTTCTCCTCGTACCGCTCGTACTCGTCCATGTGCGCCGGGCGATAGCTCTGAATTAATTTTTTTTTTAATTTAAATTTTTTCATCGCTTGCTGCTTTACTACTAAGTCAGTTCTCTCTCCAGCTGTTTTTAAAACTTCGTGAAACATAGTAAATTCAGCACAGGTGATATTGTCAATACTCTTCGGTATCCGGGACTGTTTAAAAAAAATAATGCGGAGCAAATTCAAACCTGCAGTTTCGCATATCGCTTCTGCATGTGGTCGAACTCCCTCCTCTTCCGCTCGATCTTTTCATCCAGAGAACGCTCGTCACTGTCGATGTTGGCGATCTTTTCCTGAAAAGAATTAGAAATAAAAATTATAAATTGAAAATGATCCTTTATCTTTGTAGAGCAGACAAGACACGATCATCTAGCACCGTTCGCAGCTGCTATGGCAATTTCGTGAAATGTATTTGAACTTCTCTTTTTTTCTTGCAAGCTACCGATTCTTGAATTGGGTATTAGGTTGGTGTGCAAGTTTCTGACGTTTTCTATTTTCAATGCCAACTAAAGTGCACAATACGGGTCGCCGTCTCCTCATTTCACATATTCTTTCCACTCGGATGGTCTAGAGAAAACATGTGTGAAATGAAGAGACGGCGACCCCCATTGCGCATTCTAGTTGGCAAGGCCGGCTGCTCGACGGACCACAATACACTTCTGCGTGATTTTGCGTTTCGTCTGCGTTTAATGCGTTTTTTTGTCCTGAATATGACGCTCTACTGCTGAAATTAGCATACAGCCGTTAGCAGCTACTATAACATTTTTGTAAACACATTGGATCGGAAAGATTTCGAATTATCAATTGTGAAATTCAACCTCCGTCTCCTTCCGCTCCGTTTCCACCGCAGCGATTGTCAGTTTTAGACTGCGCTCAGCTTCCTGTAATTGATTAGTTAATTTAAATTATTTAAATAGATAATTTAATTAATTAATTACAATATCAGTAGGGGATACACAGTAATTCTTGTCATAATGAAGATGTACTGCATTCTTCTTAGTGTAGCATTACTTCTTAGTGTAATTACAATAATAACATCAACTCGCCTGCACTGATACGGTCCTTGAGGTGGCGCGCGCTCGTTCTCTCTGAAAGCAAGGTTAGAGATCAGAGATCAAAGATTAAAGATCAAAGATCAAAGATCAACCCCTTACCCTCATGTACAAGTCCTTCTGGAGGAGGTCATTGAGCAGGGCGCCGACTTGCGGAAGTTGCGAGGATAGCTGGCGAGCGATGCTTACTTCGCGCATCTAAATTATCCGGCGTTTTTCAAATTATGGATTTTTTTTAGTGAACATGATTGCCCCAAGTACTGAATACATCCGTGATTGATTCGATGGAATATTTTCGTGAAACTCAATTAATTTTGCGAACATAAGTAATGCCATAGTGAAATAGTTAGGGTTGGACAGATACATATATTGAATTTGCCTTCTCCTCAAATATTGATCATAATGAACTTTTCTGTCTGGTTGTGGAGAGGAGATTGCGCATTCTCAGTTCCCAGTTAGACTTTCTACCTTCGCTCACCCCAACTTGCCTAAAAAAATAATTTACGAAGCCACTGCCCTAATCAGGAGCCCTTCCCTCTTTTTGTCACTGAATAATCACACCCTCGCTCCGAGCGTCGCTTTCATCGCGTTCCACTGCGCGTTTAGCTCCTCTGCTGGTCTCTGTCGAGTGGCGGAGTGGAGAATACGCATTGGGACGAGGAGTTCCTGGACAGCGTACCCGTCGGCCTTTAAAAACATTTCACTTATAACATAGTACGATGATTTGCTTGGTTCGTTGTTTGGGGTTATCTAGACTGTCCCAACGCCCTAATTGTGATGGCAAGGAAGCATCACAATTATCGTAAGACTATTTTCCATTCCACTCGTAGCTGACCTTTGACAAACGTTCGAGGGGCGGAGAAGGGAATAGGCCGAGAGGAGGCGGTAGATCAACTGTCCTCCTCCCCCCTTCCTGTCCTTTTCCTCTCTCCCAGACAATCAATAGCTCGCTAACCATCACATTGAGTTTGCTGGGCATTTGAAACGCACGATAGGCACGATTTGAAATAGTTTCAACCTCAAATTGTAAGAAATTTAGTCGAAAAATCAACCTGATACAGCTTCTTCGGATTCAGCTTGATCCTTGCGTTCTGCAGCAGCATTGTTACGCAGGCCTGTAGAGATTGATCTTTGATCTTTGGTTCATTTGACACCAGCGCATCACCGACCGAAACGAGGGATCTTTGACCAAATTCGATCTCCCTGCCATGCCTCATTCAGTGCCTCCTTCCTACCTTGATCTTAGACCTTTAGTTTGACATGCATGAAGTGAGACCAGACCTACCCTGATGAAGATCACTCGTGTGATCAATGTTTTGCCCTTATTATATTGATCTTTGATATTTTCTTTTTTTTAATCATTAATTTTCCCACTTTGATGAAGATCACTCGTTCCTGTTCATTGGCACAGTCAGCGGTGACAAGTGCGCTCGGTTCGAATCTTAACAATATTGATATTGTAAAATACATTTTATTCCAATTTTTGAAAAGTGGGGTATAACAGTAGCATCCGATGAAGAGCAAGCCAATAGTTTTCAAATCAACGGCCCATTTTTTTTACGAGGAATCAAAATGAGTTCCACGAACAGTATTTGATTCCGGCATATTTCGATTGTTGATCGAGGAAACGAGTAGAACGAGTAGCGAGACAAACATCACCTTTTGACAATCCATTCCAACATTTCCGCGACCAGGGCGAAATTTGGCGTCCGGAAGTTCTCGATCGATATTATCCGAGGATAGGACAGCGCTCGGGCAAGCTCAGTTATTGCTGAAATTAATTAATTTCTTATTTTATTCAAGAAGAAAATATGACCGATATTGGACGCTTCTTGTTCTAAAACAAGCCATTTATTTGCATTTTGTACGATAAAGGGATCAAGGTAGTGTAGAGCTGCAACCGCAATCAAAACCATTATAAAATCGACAATCGATGGCCACGATTGGATTTGGAAGGATAAAAGACTCACTGCGGAGCTCCCGATAGGACATGTTGCTCTTGTTTGGCGCTGATTAGCGGGTGGAAGAGACAAAAGCGAATCGGCTTGAAGAATGGGAACTGCTGGGCGGGGGGGGGCGTAGAAATTGGAGAGAAAGAAGTGAAATTCAGTCGAAATCGTGGACTCGAACGGAGAAATTCTAGTGAAAAGAGGGAGAAAGAGCCTCTGTTGACGCTGTCCACTTGGTTGCTATGGGGAGCCAAGCACTAGAGGGAGTGAGGGAGAGGGAGAAAGGGCGAGAGAGAGGAATGGAGGGTTACTCTCTCTCCTACTCCTGCAATTATGGCAAGGGGGGGGGGAGAGGAGGAGAGAGGGTTGGTTGGTGACAGCCGGACGCTGAGGAAAGGGCGATTCTGAAGAAACAGTAATGAATACAAATACGGGTAAGATGTGCTCAACTGCGTCTAGATCAAACGAATTACTGAGACCGTGGAAGGCAGTCCTTGTGCTGGGATACGTTTAGCGGTATTAGTACAACATAATCCGCCCGATTATTTTCGGTAGATTATTTTGTATCTCTCTCTTCGATTTACGTGCTCTGTCCGTCGACGGAGAATGGAAAATGAGGTGCGTGAATTTCGATCACTTTTTCTCACATTATCTAATGGCCATGGAGGACACGGTGCTTCCTCGTCGCATTGGATTACTATTAGTACACTAATAGTTTCTCTAATAGTACCCTATTTAGTAATCTATAAGTGAAACTATTAATGCATTAATAGGGAGGCTTTAGTGTACTATTAGTGAATCGAGGCGCGGGGAGGGGAGAGGGGAGGGGGGTCGTATTAGTGCACTAATAGTGATTTCGATTACTGTAGGGAGTGTGTGTGTGTGTGTGTGTGTGTATTAGTGTACTAATAGAATCCAATACCAGAGTAGCGAATAGCTTATGCTGGAATGCGCATAGTGGTAATCCTTGAGCACTTCAAGTTCGGCGTTTCGCATTACAACCCAATAATTCCGATAATCCGGATTCAATCTAGAGGGGATAAAATCCATTTCGAAAATCGTCAGTTATTACTTTGCAATGCGATCGCAAGTGTTCATATTTCTCTCATTCTTCCTCACTGTGACAGATGCGATCGTCTGTTCTGACACACTGTCACCACGGGCTATTACGAATCAGACGTGAGTTGGCTCTACCTATTTCGGTGATCCATTCCAAACGATGGCTCTCCTAAATACATTCTTTCGCTAAGCGACGAGTGAGAAACCAACTGAAATTTGCATAAAGTGCCGTGCATTTGTCCTTATTTGTATGCACGAACAAAATAAGTAATCGCAGGGAAGACTGCGAGGGCGATTTCTGTATCGCCGCGCGTACTGAAGATAGTAATGTGGCGGTGAGTCTGCTTATTTTTTAAGTCTATTAATATTATTTTTTATTTATTTGTTTATTCTTCTCAGTTTCAACGATGTCTGAGTGGGAGAGCATTCGCTCGCTTCAATGGTAAATGCTGGACGGAAACCGGGCTGACCTATTGCGTTTGCGAGTGAGCTTGATCCCCGTATCATTTTATCTGTACTTTTCTATATTGAACAATCACAATTACTTTCCGAACAGTCCACAAAGAAATAGCGAGACATCCGTTTACATTTCAGAACTGATTACTGCTCGAATTCCTCATTGACCGCATTCGTACGTGACCGAAATATTGCCTGCGGTGGGTCATTCCCGTAATTAATTAATTAGAATGCGTCTTTCAGATTTCGACAATGTATCCAAGGGTTCGAACAAAACCTGTTCCGCTTGCTCGAGCAGTAAGCTCGATTTCGAAAATAGGCTCGCCCCATGGAAAGGATGCGCAGCGTATCAGGCAAATTTAATAATGGAGTAAGCAATTTTTTTAAAATATATTTGTTAAAATTATAAAAATTTAGCGTATTACGACCTCAATCGTGTGCGCGCGTACAACGATCTAATAACAGCGGGATAACAACGTGCGTTTGCGACTCGGTAAACTATTTTACTAATTTCCCTAGATTATTTTATTTCAACTAATCCGATTTGGATGAGAACCTTTAAAAAAATCGCGATTTAGGCGCCAGACTGCGCCGATAAACTAACCATCGAACAAACGCTAACTTCTGGGAAGGTGAGTTCTTTAGCGGGAAACAATGAGAAATTGCTACTTATTTTTTCCAGACATCCTGCTTCATGGATTTGCGAGGTATTGACACTTGCAAGGTGAATTTAGTTTTAAATTTACATTTTCTTACGATCTTTCATAATTTCAGGGCGATTTCTGCTTCGTCGAGAAGATTCTAGACGCTAATGTGGAAACTAATGAGGCTACAGTTCGAAGAGGCTGCATCACCAATAATGAGACGCTGTTTCACGGACTGTTTGAGGTGCTTGAGTCTTCCCTCGGTGCTTCATTGCTGTATCTTTTCGATGGATGCAGATCCAGAAAACCAAGATAATAACAGATAATGCAGGTTGGTTACATGAAGTCGATCAATCGCCAGTTTCTCCTGTGCAATTCACCATTGTGCAATGAAGACTGGCGATCGGCTGTGAACGCAGTGTTGAGTTCGAATATTAATTAAAAAATTTAATTTGAAGGAAGCTTTTCACAAATTATGCATCGCTAGATAAAGTTTGTAACAATATTTTCTGAATCTGCGGTAGCGTGAATGTTTCTTCTTCAATGACGCCCCAAGGGAGTTAGGAATCATTTGTGAGGTAAAATTATTTGAATCGTCATATCCGAGCGCACACTTGACCAGTGGTGTTTCAGTTTTGTATCAGATCAATTGAATCGTTTCTCTTTGCCTTTTGAAATAAAATAATTATGTAATATTTATCATCGGGGTGCATTGAAAGGCATGATTATTTTCGTAACCAGGAGGGAAATTCAAATCTTAATCATCGATAAAACTCTCGGGCAATTTCATCATCTCCACGTCGTCTTCGATCACTACGGGTTCCTTGTCTTCTGTGGGAGATACGAGTCGTTCCTAAAAAAACACTTTACTGATTTTACTGGCTTTGAAAGTTTCCTGAAGAGTTGATCATAGGAAAGTGCAAATTTGTTGGAATATTCAAATTCCTTCATATTGTTTTGAGTTTCACTGTACAAACAAAGGACAATTGATTTGTTGTTTCATAATGGACTGCAATAACTCACATTCTTCATAAAATACGCCGCAGCAAAGAATGCCGCAATGCAGATGGAGAAGAGCGAGGACGTGGCGTAGAGGGCGTTGACCAGGGCATAGAAGCGGGACTGGAAGAAGGGAAAAAATGGTAGAAATGAAATTTCGAAATTGTTCCTATCTTGTAGCAAGAAAAAAATATATTGGATACAAGCTGATGAGATTAAAATATATTTACCTCGGGATCCTCCTTGCCTGCCCTGATCGCATCAGATATCTGAAGAAAGACCGATATTTATTATTCTCTGTTTTCGATTGTTCGTTCGTATGCTCCTGAAAGATCAAAGATCACCTACCGATCCAGCAATGTACGGTCCCGGACAGTCCCCGAGTAGGAATGCGAACACGTAGAGAATGGAGGTGGCCGAGGCACGGCGGGAAGATGGGATGACCTGATATATTTTATAATCTCGTAAAAATTTGATGTCAAGGGAAAGAAAGATAAAAAGGTCGAGTCAATGCGTTAGTTCAAGGAACATGATTTGGATCACTGCTTGTGATCAGAGTTCGAAATACGGCTAATCGTCTCTTCATTTCGAATCTGACCTATGAAAGAGTTCAACAAATGAAGAGACGGATTCTTTATGCTAACAATCCTATTCAAGGCCCGAAATCTAAGCAGAACCTCCATTAGAACGTCCATAGCCATAACAGGATTGCCCGACGGAAGCACAGAGTTGTAGAAGTTGAGGAAGTAGACCTGACAATGGTTTTACCGTTATAATCAACCTTCCAAAAAGGTCGTTAGATATCCCTCTTTACCCTCTTTACTATCGTCCGCTCGTCGACAATACGGTGAGACGTTGTTTGAACAAACTCTGATAGGTATTTACTGTCATTGAAGACAAAAAAAGATGAGTCTTTTCTACTGTGAGTCTGCGAACAATAACAGAGAGACTGTGCGACAACGTCCATCAATTGCTCACCAGAAAGATGTCCCAGCCGAGCGACGGCTGTAGCAGCATTGCAGAGGGAAAGGCGAACAACGAGCCTGAGATTGAACTCATGTATTTTGGATGGCAATTTGGAACGAGGCTATCCTCAAATTGCGCACTCTCTCGTGTGACTGAACTGTGAGAAATCGTTCGAACCCGTTTCGATTTATCATCTTTTTGAAAGTCTAAGAGCCAGTTTAAGATGAGGTAAGAGTATTAGCGGGATATTAACCTATATTTTATAAACATCAAAAGACTCACCAATAGCGCCGACCAGCGGGAACGCTCGCACTGTTTGAATGCGGGAGAAGCACAGCCGGCCCTCTTTCCAGTTCTGCAATGAATCAAAATTTATCGTTCATTAGAATTTGAGGCTTGCTTACTCTTAATACGAATATACAAGCAATTTGAGCAAATGTGTATGGAACCTGAGCAATCCACACTGCCAGCGATCCTCCCGCAATGCCTCCGATCGCTATGACGACTCCGATCAGGGTTTGAATGCTGAAAGGCCGCATTTAGAATGAATGGAGAACTGAAAGGCTTTTTTATTAAAAAAAAAGAATTCTGTGGCTTCAACGCTCTTCATTCGTAGAGATTTTTCCTTCAGAGATTTCGTGAAACTCATCCGATCTAATTCATTGTCGGAATGGCCGAATGCAACTTTCAACTGAACAATTTCACTCACAGTGAGTAGCTCTGCCCGTGGAATGTGCTTGCTCCGGATTCGGCCGATTGGAAGGTGAGAGCCTGAAGGGATATGATATCTTCCTTTTCGGTTCTCTACTGCAGTAAAATCTATGTGGATACGCCTTTCATCCTCTCCATCCACTCCCTTCTCTAAAGGGTTCTACTCTGCACGCCTAGGTGGCAGTAATGTCGTTAGTGAAATTTCACTTACCTGCAGCACCAACAAGGGCGTCCACCAGGCCGCTGACACAAGCACGAAGTTGTTAGCGGCCATTGCGAGGACGACCGAGAGGTAGGATTTGCTAAACGAATCGATATCAGTTTTTTTTTTAAATTAAAATTTGCGCCATTATATTTCCCAATGAGATTCGAGTCAAATCGGTTTCATAATTGGTTTTCAACACAAAAATTAATTGTCAATCAATGGTATTCCCGTGCCGTACTGTCGAAATAAAAACACTAAAGATGGTCTACCAAGATATGGGCTGTGACGAAAGAGATTATGGAAAGAAGAGACACATTTTTGTAACTAACACTCGGAAAATCGCCTTGACGTCGCTCCAGATGCCTGCGATCGTCGTTGGCGACGCCTCGAGGGCTGCCGGATCGGACTCCATCCCGCCGCGGAGCGGTTCCTAAATGAAACGGTTTATTTTCCATCAGTATCGATTTCTTGGAAAGGGCTATGGCCTCTTATCTCAAGTTTGTACAGTTATCATTGGATGCTGAAATTTAGTTGACAAAAGACGAGGCTATCTGCTGTTTTAGCTTCATTGGTGTGTCAGCAAGATATTTTACCTGGACGAAGCAGAGTATCAACACCAGCACCACTGCTCCTAGCACCGGGCAGATACTCATTACTCCCCAACTACTGTAGAATGTCGTCTACACCCATGCATAGTGTTCCCGGAACCAGCTCTCATAAGGATCTCACCTGCACGAAAACTAATATGAGCACCAGCACCACTGCTCCTAGCACCGGGCAGATCCTCAGGATCCACTGCCAATGAACACCAGCTTCAACTAGGACGGAGGAAACGAGAGCCCTCACTAGCTCACAACTAAACCTTATGCCCCAGATTAACTTTAGCCCCTTCTATATCTTATGGCAATGACATTAGGTGAAACAGACAGCTTGCCTGGACGAAGCAGAGCATCAACGCGAGAACGACCGCCCCGAGCACAAGGCAGATACTCATTACTTCCCCAACTACTGCACAATGTCGTCTACACCCATGCATAGTGTTCCCGGAACCAGTTCTCATAAGGATCTCACCTGCACGAAAACTAATATGAGCATCAGCACCACTGATCCTAGCACCGGGCATATCCTCAGGATCCATTGCCAGTGAACTCCCGCTTCTACGAGGACAGAAGAGACGATGATGCCGATTGAGCTTTAATTATGGTAATTAGTTATTTTTTGTTTGAATATTTTTACAATTTCAGAATCGTTTCTTTTTTTTCAACTATGTTTCAAGGGTACCTCAAAGTATCGCATTTCCGGAAATCCACAATGCTCTCCTCGAGGCTTATCTATAGATAAAAACCAAATGTTCCTTCATTTTAGACATTCCCAGCCCGCCCCTTTTGTATATTCCAATACGTCACAATAGTAATCACCTTCCAACAGGCAGCGACCAGTAATACACCATCATCGCGTAGCCGCGACTGCGGTCTGTAAATTTGTATTATTATAACTTTAATAAAATTAATAACAAAAAAGTGTCAATTGGTGAAGATTGTGGTAACGCAATTTTTTTTTGAAAATATTTGAGCCCACTGGGACGCAGCTTCTGAGGGGCAACAATTTTCCATCACTTTCAAACCAGTCTCCAACCAGTCCATAGGTGAATGCCCCTAGTGATGCAACACGCATGGATCTAGAACCCTACGGTGAGCATTTTACTGATATGCAAGTCAAATACATATTATCTATTAGAAATAAGCGTGCCTTCAAACCAATCGCCAATCAACGCGATAACCAGTCCATTCGTGAAGGCGTTTCCACACGAAAGCAGGGAGCGAAGAGCCATGAATGCGCCGAAGGCCTGAACAATCAATTATTTTTGAAGAATATCCAAATTTTTCCTTTAGCATCTCCTAAGTCCCTTGCTGATAACCCGAACGGAGTTGCTCATTGTCAGCAAATTCACTCGGATCGAAAAGGTGATCCTGATCTCATCCATTGTTTCGATGCTCTTCAAAAGCCAAAAGGAAAGGAACTCAGCGAATGTTGTGCTCGCTTTGTAGCTGAGACAGCGCTTTTTGTTCGTTAGCACTAATCAAGGACATTTCGAGGGGAGGTGGAACTCTATCAATATTCCTGTATGACTCAGTTCGATCTGTTCTCGCTAATAAAATATAAGGAAAGGATGCTCTCTCGCTACTCTAACCGGGGAGAGAGCATTCGAAATCGAGAGACGCTCCAATTCGAAAAAAACTCACATTCTCCGGCACGAACGAGCTGGCGATCATCAGGCCGACCCACGCCGAATTGGCCAGGAGAATCAGCCATTTCCTGAAGGAGATGGCAGTTTTTCGTCTAACTCTCTCCATTTGGCGTGCTCTCTCGTGCTTCTCTCGCCAATCTTTGAGCGTGTGAATTCTTATTCGTAACTTTCTACTTATCTTCTTGGATATTTCTTTTCTAATCGAAGATTGTCACAAAACGAAACTCTGATGCGATGCTGTGCAAAGAATTATCGATGAAACATATCCGATTCGAGCAAACAGCTCATCGGAGGGAATAATAAAAAAAGTTTTTTTAATATGTATGCAGTGTTTTTTCACTTTCTTTCATTCTATTTTGCGGAATTCTCACAACACTCGTTTGAAAATAATTTTTTGATGAGATTTTCAACTCAGATATGTTTCACAGATCGTTCATTAGCTAACTGGGATTAGCAAATGCAATACTGTTACCGCAGCAGCCCATTATTCCAGATTCTTGGAGTCTGTTCTCTATTTCAGCGCACTATTAGCTCACCTGTTCATCCTATCTCCCAGAGCCGCAACGAGCAGAGAAAAGCCGACATACGCAAAATGGAATACTAGACTATCACCAAGCACATCAGAGGATGTAATCTTACAAATGGTTCGCTTCACACTTGGCACTTTCGGTCGACTGACGAGATAGTATGTGAAATAATGAGAGAAATTTTTCAAAAACTCGATTTTTCACGTTGTTATTTCACCTGTTCATCCTATCTCCCAGAACCGCAACGAGTAGGGAGAATCCAACATACGCAAGGATGTAGACGGTCTGAATGTAATAATTAATTTAAATTTAAATTTAATAATTAATTTTAATTTTATTAAATAACATCGTAGTACTTTTAAGAAGGATGAACCAAATTTAATCGAAAATGATGCTGATCCTTGCGATCAAAAAGTTCCCTACCTTCTCGGCAAACAAATGAGACGGGATCATTTGATCCCGAGTAACTAAGCTGCACAAGAGCAACGTCATAGTACAAAAAATATACTAAAGATAGGATTGACCTCGTCGCGAATATTGTATAGCTTCGATTTGAGAAAACGCTTCAGGTGAAAGAACGCTAATAGCACGAGCAATGACGAGTACTTCATCCCTAACACAAAATTCTACAATAACTCGCCTGTAACAATCCCGCCATCGAATCATTGATCGCGTAGAAGTCCTGAATTCGGATCAGCACGCCTGCAATAATTATTTATTGAATCTTCTATTTTGATTTTGATCAAATTTCTGATTCAGCAAAAAAATATGTTTCATCTCCAGCACGAATAGCGATTTGGAACCCAACAGTGATAGTCCCTTCTCGATTTTTTTTATAAATACACATTATTGTACTTATCTGCGCAAGTCGCGTTCTCCACCACCTAACATTTTGCTAACCTGCCAGACTGAATCTATCCGCCAAATTCAAAAAAGCGAGAAGTGTAAGAAGCAGCACCGACAGCACCCTCCTCCACTGGGGCTGGTCCCTGCCAGAGATCGGACCTTGACCTACCTGAATTACTTCAAATTTAGCGCAACATCCTTGGTAATTCTGCATTGAGATCCCTACTGAACCTCCCGGAAACGGTTGTATACTAAAAAGGAAGCAACAATCAGTATATACATCTATTCCTTCATTATGTGCTCTCATGCGCATGTGCATGTGCGAAGAAAATCCAGGGAGTCAAGTTCTTTCAAGAAAAAAAAAGAAAACATACCAACTGCCGGAAACCCATCACAGATGTCTGCCGTGTTTCACTTCAGCGCTTTATGTGCGGCCATCAAAAAGGAGAGGGTACTCCCCTACCCCAAGCTCCGCCCCCTTTTCGCAGATCAACTTTTGCTCACTTCCCTCTTTTTAGGGAGCAGAGAAGCCAGAGATATAGTAGAGTACGGCAAGATCCGCCCACTTTTTCCATTTTAGGAATTGTGGGACGGATCTTTTCAGCATTGATCGCTAAAGTTCGCTATGAATGCCAGAGAGTGCGTGAAATGAAGAAACGATTGCCCATATTTCGAACTCTAGAGTTTGCTCTGGCAATTTGACACGTTGCTAGAGATCACCGGGAAATCGCAAGTGCGACTCCACTCTAGCATAAAGTTGAAGATGTGTCATAACTAGGGGAGCAAAAATGCGTCTGCCTGACTCCCCTTCGTGTCTGATTCTCTCAATTTCCTATGTTCTCTCGTTTCTCTAACTCGCGAGAGACAGGGGTAAATCTAGAGACACCAACCTCCTCTTTTCAAGCACTCTCTCTCCTCTCAGACTAAATGAATTGCTCAAACAAACAAGCATCGATGAAATTCAAACTGGAGAAGCGAAGTAGCGATGAAATTTGAGTAGCAATAAATAATGAAAGAAAAGCAAGAAATGGGAAGTTAGAATTAATTTTAGACTAATTGTAGACCAAATTTCAAGTGTCGTTGACATCAGAACTTCTTGTTTTGCGCAAGATCAAGTAGAGTTCACGCCTCTGTGTGCAGGTTGCTCACTTTTCTGCGGTTTCTGAAAGGAACATCCTCTCGAGTTAGAGAGTGCTTGTATTCTTAGCTTCATCTGACATCATTTTTCGCCGAGCTCTGGAGCTGTCTGATCAACAAGAAGGAGTGTCTATTGGGCAGTAGCTGAGGTTTAGGACTAAAATATTTCCAGGGCAAGTTTAGACCAGATCGAGAAACCACATGAGAGATCTTATTCTGAGCTTCGTATGATATCCTTTCTCTTCCAAGCAGCACTATGTCGTCAAGGAAGCATGTGAAAGAGTGAGAATAGCATCTAAAGCTCAGGTTGGGGCGTGGAATCAGCCCTTTTTGGAGCCACTATAGCTCTATTGGGGAACTTCGCTTACTCATAGCTTCGCCTGATATCACTTTTCCCGCGACTTTCCCAGAAAAGCATCGATCTTTAAATCTATCGTCTGAATACCAGACTCGGAATGGAGGCAGCTCGAGAGCACGACGAGGGTTCAACGTCTCAAAGTAGAAATACGCAACGATTGCGTCCTGGTAGTTTTTTTTTGGATATGTTTCAAAAGTATCACATATTGAAGGAGCGACTAAGATGGACGATTGTTCTTTTGATTTTTTTCTCGAAAATAATAACTCTAACATGAGAAGACGAAAAATGCAGAGATTACATTCTTGCCAATCCAGTACGAAACAGATGTTACCCATCAGCAAACATTGTTCCGTGGGATGAAGCATCTGTTCGCGGGGGTTAAAGGGGTTTCCTCACTTCACGTGAGCTATCGTCAGTCAGAACAAGATGAGATCACAAAGAAATAAGAGAGTTAGAGAAGAACGCAGATTGACTGATGAAGACTGATTGCTTCGGAATATCAGTTATCTAGCCCTGAGCTCGAGAAGAGATCTGACGTCTGAGACCTCCAAACGGCCAATTATCTCTCACAAGTCAGAGAGACGAGAGACGACGGGGAATGAAGAGAATTAGAGAAGCGATTGAAGGTTAGAGAGACGAGAGATCACGGAGAATCGAGAGACTCGTTCTTCATCCCCTGCCAGGTCAAAGATGTGATAGAATGCCGTTGGCCCCTGAGGCAAGACTGATTACGTCTCTCACTTCTCCCAAGTCTCTCTGTTTACTCTCTTTCTCTGCCCCGGGAATGCTCTCTCACAATCACGTTGTCTCTAGTCATCCTTTCTTTCTCTGCACTCTCCGAGGCTGAGTGCTCGCTCGTCTGAGTGGGTCTCGGCGCCTGATCAGTCTTCTCAGAATCGATGCTATTCCAATAATCTTTGAGTGATTTCTGTGTTCCATATTCTCACGATTTATTGAGTAGCGTTATAGAGAGTATGCTGAGTTGTGCGAGGTAATCATTGTTCTTGCAGCCCTCGCTCGATGATATTACTGCTGCTGGTCGGGTTGCTTGCCTCTTCGGTAGCAGCCGAAGGCCCTTACACGGTTAGCTTAGACGCGTCTCGTGTTTGTTGTTGCTGTGACTTATGAGTTTTTGTGGAACATTCGCCAATAAATTGGTGTATTCACTGAGAATCGGACCTAAACAAGCGTGAATCATATTCCAATCACTTTCATTTCTACATTCCAAGGTCATGCGAAGAATTGAAGCTCATATTTTTTATTAATTAAACGATATTTAATTAGCACATTCCAGCCTGACTGGAAGTCTCTCGACGCGCGTCCTCTGCCCGGATGGTACGACAATGCCAAGTTCGGCATCTTCTGCCATTGGGGAGTATACTCGGTCCCCGCGTTTCAGTGAGTTTTTTTTGAGTGTTTCAAGGTTTTTAAAATAGTTGACCTGTAACAAAAGAACGCGATGAGATAAAGCATCTTCTGTCACTGGAGCGCACAGCCGGCGTTTCGTTGAGTTTTCCACAATTTTTTAACATTGTTCGTCGGGAAATTTTCCGCCCAAGATTTCGCTCATTCAGTTCATGAGTGCACGGTTGACGAACGTTATGACAGTATCGTTCGTAACTTTAGTGAGGTCGTGTTTCCCGAAAAAAATCAAACCATACGACCTCTGGCGTGAAAGACACTTTCAGCAGTGAGTGGTTCTGGTGGTACTGGCAGGGCGATAAGCCCAGCGAGGAATTCGTCAATTTCGTGAAGGCACATTGGAGACCGGACTGGAGCTACGCGGACTTTGCGAGAGACGTAAGCGGTTTAACAAAATTAGTCGGGCCAAGAGCGATTGGCGCCTTTTTGTCTGGGTAAATTCAGAGAATCCTAAAAAAACATAACTTTGAGAATGATAATGCTTGAATTTATTACTTTCTCGTATCTGCGATGGCTGCATCGCTTCTCATAGCCGCTCTTCGAATTTGTGATACTTCTGAAACATATCGTATATTGGAATGGAGCCTTCATTCTGCACATTACAGTTAGATCGCAGTGTGGCGATTAGAGATCGATCTGATGGGATGAGAGATCATGAAATGGAGAGAGTCAGACAACAAATTATTTGTGTTGTTCGCTCGAGCGTTTCTCGCGAGCGCTCGTCGCTCGAATGGCCTCTCTCATTCATCGCTCGAGCGCATTTCTCAAAATGATCGCTCGAGAGCCATTCGTGGAAACGAGCGCTCGATCGATAAATGAGAGACTGCGCTCGAGCGCTCGAGTAGATTGGAATGAAAATCACAACTTGTCAAAATGGACGAGGTCTTTTGTTCTTCGCTTTCCTCGCATTCAAATGAGGAGAGAAGAGAGATTGCAACATCATTCCAATCCACTCGAGCGCTCAAGCGCAGTCATTTAGCGCTCGAGCGATCATTTTGAGAAATGCGCGTCGAGCGCTCGAGCGCTCATCGCTCGAGCGATGAGTAAAAGTGATCGCTCGCGAGCGACGAGCGCTCGAAATAACAACACTACAAATTATACTAATTCCAGTTCCGGGCCGATCGCTTCGACGCGCAGCAGTTCAAGAGTGTGATCGAGGCATCGGGCGCGAGGTAATCAATTCAATTCACTATTATTCATACCCAAATATCAGATACTCAGTCTACAGTAGCTCTTTTCCTTGGTTTTCTACAATTTTTCATTTAGACTATGTATTTAAAAAAATAAGTGATACAACTGATGAGACAGCACGTGATGAAGATACTCAGATACTTCGTCCTGACCTCCAAGCACCACGAGGGCTTCACCATGTGGCCGTCGCCGACGTCATGGAACTGGAATGCAGTTGATGTGGGGCCGAAGAGGGATCTTGTTGGTAAGGATACTCCGTTTTCCAAATTTATTTTCGAAAAAGTGTGAGACCGGGTAAAAATTAACGAGTTAATGTCGTGGAATTGGAATGCTGTTGATGTCGAGCCGAAGCGGCATCTCGTTGATGAGACTCTATGATTATTATGATTGATATCGTAGAATCAATAGAATGGGCATAGTGGTAGCCGTCGTTGAATTGGGGCTCCTTAGGTGTCAGGTCTGAGAAGGACCATTGGCCTATGCAATTCGCGATAAGTTCAAGATCTCTCCTTTTCCGACTTATTTATAGCATCAGGAAGTGGCCAAAATTTGCTCGGTGACTGCGTATGTGCTGGTTTCTGTTGAGCTGGATGTGCATTGATGCGTATTTCCGTTCACATCTGTCGCGTTAGCGCGTCCGTTGTTCAACCGTGGAAATATTGAAGATAGACAGGGGTTGTAGGTCGAACTAAATATTTTTTATTATAACAAAAATGCAAAAGTAACTAGCGCTTCAATTAGATTGCGAGATAAATGAGCACGATGAAACATATGCAGAGTAATGCACCATCCATTTAGCTCCAATATTCCAGTTATTTTTTTATTTCTTAGGAAACCCTACCGAATCCTAAGAAATAAATTCGAAAACCTCGGCGATGTCAACTTTCTAATTCTTTGGTCTGCAATATTTAAAAATTGATCGTTATATTCCTAAGAAAAAAATATTGTAATCGGTTTTAACAATCAATGTCCTATAAAATAAGACAAGTCATATAAAAAAATGGTTGCAGGTGAGCTCAAGGAAGCCTTCAAGGGATCTCCAGTGGAATTCGGACTGTACTTCTCCCTGCTCGAGTGGTTCCATCCACTGTACAAAACGAACAAGACGAAATACGTGGAGGTACTACCATTTTCTAATTTATCGAGAAAACGGGCTTGGCCTGTTTGAGAAAGAAATGTGAAAAAATTGGAAATAGCAACCGACCAAACGTGGCTTCGCTTTTTTTCATTTTCTGAAATCGAATGTTCGCTGATTGAATTATGCGATCATTCCGCAATTTCGAATTTATTTCTTAGGATTCGGTAGGGGAAGCCATGTGTAGTATGATTCAGCTGAAGAGTAGTATAGTCGTGTCTGATCATTCATCCGGAAAGCAAGGTAAAATGTGTTCACATGAACAAACATAATTGGAAATATGATTGTGATTAACGTAAATGTATATCTCATGTAAGAAAACAATAGATTATCTTGTAGTATTCACAGAATACACTCGAAGTCAAGCACATAAAATCACGAAGTATCGTCAGGAGAATACAATTCCGAGAATATAACTAATCAGAAATCACATGAATAGAGACAGAGCTCAAAAATGAATTATAACGATCAATTTTTAAATATTGCAGACCAAAGAATTAGAAAGTTGACATCGCCGAGGTCGCAGTTGCATTGGTCTCCTTCGCTTTTCCATCCTGTACACATTTAAGAATTGCATCAATTAATCTCTGCTCATTATTTCACAAGCAGCATGAAAACTGGTTGAGCATTCATATTCCCCTCATTCAAAAGGGGAATAGGACGGGCTCAGGGACAGATATGGTTGGTGTCTAACTCACCGAAACCGCCGCAGCTGCAGCAGGGTGAACTGTCAGGCTGCTGAAGCGGCCTAGAAGAATAGCACGGAAGAACATCTGCCTGTAACGAATTGAAAAGATATTTTCGTATACCGCGAGCATCAGCAAATACTAAATGCCTTCTACGGTATCAAGCATCAATGAAACGTATCTCAGCAACGATCTTAGCACTATTGTTAGAGACGCTCACCTGAACACCGGAATTGGTGCGCAACTCGCAATCGTCGAACACGCGACACTTCCGTAGGAAATCGTATCGAACAACGTGTAGAACCAACGTGGAAGAGACCAGTCTGAAAATGCGTTGTATGATTTGGGGGTTGCTGGGATATGCCTAGAGGTGTCCAAAACTGACCCTAACTCATTTCATGATTTTCGCCCCATTCCCATCTTCAGCTCGATTCTCTCCTGACGAGCGTGATATTTCGAAATAATTCTTGTAAAGTCGAATATTTCCCTTTCATAAATTGCGCTTCGAAATTATGATGGTGAATCATGATTACCTCCTCTTCATCAGTATTCGCGCCGTGCACTCATTCAATATGAGATTAAGCCAACTACTTTCCTTCCTCATGATTATTCAAAAAATGATAACATTCCGCGAAATGTTATCGTTTCCTTGTCGATCGCAGTGACTCAACCTCTAATGCTTCCGAGGAGCAATTACATCAAGCTCATGCGGTACTTAACAACTTACCTTTACTCGCAATCAGTAACACCGACAGCTCGCGAAAAAAAAGCACGAACACTGCTTCTCATCATACTCTCCCATTTTGTCCTATAAACTCACCACCACTCAGCAGCACCGACAGCGCGCGAATGAACCAGAAGAACACCGGAACTGCCGATCGGGCGACGATTCCCACGGACACGCACATCTCGTCGCGCGCGTTCTTCTTCGTTTCTGAAATAGAGTTCGTTTTGCTGGGCGGCAACAATTTTGTAAGGCATTTTTGTAAGTCGTCTTTCTTTTGTTATGCATTTTGTAAGGCGGCTGCTCGTGTTTGTACTTAGATGCATCGAAATGTGATAGACGGGAATCACACCGTAACTTATCACGAGCGTTCTTCTTCGTTTCTGAAAATTTAACGGTTGCTATTATAGTGCGCAATACGGGTCGTCATCTCCTCATATCCCACACGCTCTCGACCGGTCGAGTGGTGGAAGAGTACGTACAAAGGAGAAACCGATGCCTGCTATAGGCATTTGCAATGACATCACAACGAATCTTCATGATTTTGAGTGGCGAATCATGAATTACACCCGCATAATAGCTGTAGAGCCGCATAATAGAGATAATAGCTGGAAGGAGCGAGGGCGATATTTCATGAAGGAACTCACTAGCGATCGTTCGGTAGTGCTTGCGCAGGAATATTGCCGTGAGAACACTCAGAAAGATGGTAGCGAACCCGTAGACGAGAATGAGGGCGAGACTGACCTGAGAATAATTTTTTTTGTAAGACCATGGTGATCACCACTAAAATTTGATTCGTTCGATAAGTGTATAGCCTCTGTGAAACACATTTTAAAGAAGGTGTCCCACGAATATCTGGCTAACTGAGTTCTCGATGTGAGCTTGTGGGTCGTAGCTACCCGAAAACACTTTCGAAACTCCGATGTTTTCAATTTTCGTTTAAACTGAGATATGAGCAGTTGGCTGCGTTCCAAGTGACCCTGAAATGCAGGCAACGAGCTAGAGAGTGTGCGAAATGAGGAGAGCGCCCCTCTCATCCCTCAATTTGCATAGTCGCCCCGCGCGGTTCGTGGGACGCCTTCTTTAAAGACTATTCCTTCAAGACTTTCTTCGCTTGGTTTGATGCGGGCATTGTCTGTCCTTCATTATGGAACTCGAGCATGGAACTGACCGAGTATAAACCGATGTGGAACACGAACGACTGGACGAGGTTGCAGTTGTCGTTGCGGGATGAGGGTAGGAAGAAACCGGAGAGGCCGAGGGCGAACTGAAATTGCAACGCTTAGCCGAGAGGAATGTTCTCGTCTCTTCATTTCATCTTATAGATAGGTCTGGGAGGGTCCAAAACCATCGAAAACCCGACATCGAAAAATCAGATTCAGATCGATCCTTCGGTGAGAGGCGTGTTATCTCTCGTCAGTTAGAGAAACGAGAGTTGTGTTGCGAATTGAGAGAGAGATAGACCATTCGGAATACGCGTCCTTGGGACTGTTCATTGACAACATCATTGGACATTGAAAATTATGTATCTAATTCACCATTGTTCCACCGAAGAATCCAGCAACCAGGGCTGATGCCCAGACTGGTGTCTCCCTGTCAAGAACGATGCGGCGGTAGCGAGTCAGAACGATGATCTGAGAATATCTGGAGATAATGGAAGTGTGAATTTCGAAATGTTGCAATCATCGCTTGCGAAAATGAGGTTGCGATTCGATTCATCAGAAGTTCAGGGAACTCAAATTTTTCAACGAAACTGAGTTCAGCTTAGGTACGTTCCTCGAAGGAGCTGATAACTGTGAGATGTTATATCAAAATTACCGGTTCCACAGCTTGCGGGACCAGACTGATGTAGTTGATTGCGATGCGACTGAAGCTGCATGAGAAAAGGGAAGATAGACGGTCCTGAACATGTATCTATTATTCTCACATCTGCATTTTCAGGAGAAATCTACTCATTCCCTGAAACGATCTATACTCAGAAAGAGAAGGAAAGTGGGAAGATAGACGGTCCTGAAGCATGATCTTCCGCACTTTTACAAATCAAATGTTCACGTACCCAGGATACGTGAGAAATTCAAAGTCCAAAAGCCCATTATCAACATCACAACAGTAAATCATGATAAAGTTCACCTCCGTAACATACAACGAGAACCAGGTCATGTAAATCGTACGTGGAAACCATGAGAGAAAGTAAATGAAGCAGGGAATGAAAACGGAGACCTGGAAAAGATTGTTGCGATGCCAAGATGTAAGAACTTGATCGGTTGATCAACAAGGCATGGGAATCAATCACGGTTTGGTAATATGTCAAATCCTCTGTAAGGGAAATGCATGGCCGACGCCCGAAGGCCATAGCGCAAGTCCCGAGGACAAGCACCAATCGGGGGTTTATCTCAGTGGTTAGAGCACCCGTCAATTGATCGGAAGGTCGGGGGTTCGATTGTCGCCTCCATTGTCTCCTCTGACGTTAAACACCTCTTTCGAACCTTGTATCGCGTCCAGAGCCTAGGATTGACCAGCATGACGAGCACTAGAAACACTGTCGGGATGGTCCCGGTCCAGCTGATGATTGCATTTCTGGAATTCGTTTTCTTCGAGATCTTCGTTACAAACACTAGCATCACGTTGCGACGAGTTTGTTAGGACCGGAATCTCTAGTTGCCAGATCAATTATCAATGGAAAGAGTATTCACTTGAGTGCGCTCGGTTGGAATGAAGAGAGGAAGTAGATGCTTGGTTGCGTATTCATTGTCGATAAACTGCTGACTGAGGCGCGCCTCTGGAGTTTGCTGTATACTGAAACGTATTACAAAAATTAAAAGTTCAAAATTGGCCGAAACAAAATAATTTCGCGGATTCCATTCTCGGATGCTGAATGGATGAGGAAGAGTCACAAGTACAAGTCTCTCTCTAGTAATCTTAGTGCACCCTTCTATAATACATCCCACGTGATATTGAAGTATTGTTGTTGAATAGATGGGAAGGGATAGGCTTGTGATCTGTATAATTAGGATTATCAGAATGAAGACTCGTCTCTACATTTCTCATCCTTACTCTCAGATCAGAGTAACGAGAGAGCACTACGAATTAAGAAGCAATGAGACTAACAGCCCTAGTTAGAATGAAATCGATCTCTCCATTTTGTGTACGCTCTCGCGATCAAAGTACGTGCGTGTGAATTTACAAGATCAATTTATTTAAAATTTGGAACAAAGCAGAGATTCATAAAGAAACACACTAGATTTATAGTTTCTAAATCTTCAAATTTGGCAGACCTGGCCTGTAAGGCAATTATGTACAACAACTGGAAATGAACAACAAATGGGTCGAACGAAAAGCCAAGCCAGATATTGATTGATAAGAATCATTTGATTGTGAGTTATATATTTAGATTAGTTTCAATCCTTGATTGGTCATTTCACTGAGGGCAGTGCGGTATTCGTAGTGCGCGCGCGGGAGCTCTGAATGTATTCATTAACACAGGTATCGCGAGAGAATGAAGCAAAATCTGGCCCTTTGAGAACAACTTGCAAAAAGTTTTCCTGAATTCAATGATATTATAGTGTAGAAATGCCATATGGAATATCTTTCGAAAAATATAGGTCATTGGTCCCAGGGCCGTCTTTTAGGAATTTTCCGGTTCCGGTTCCGGCTACGCTGTATCTCAGCTCCCAGATAAGCTAGAGACCTCCGGTTTGGCCCAAAAAACGCGGAAAATTTTTCTGAACAACTTTCATATTGTAACCAAAACTGTTCGAAAAAGAATAAAAATGATATCTTTAAAAAAACGATATTTTTAACATTAAAAATCATTTTTTCGCCATGACAGAGGCGACTTGCAGTGGATTTTCTTTGCATATTTAGGAAGAGGGACCTCTCATACGTATAGGAAGCAAGAAAAAATGGAACATTTTTGGGGGTGTTTTTTTGGAATTTCGTTTAGAAGGTTACGGTAGCATGATTTTCACCTAGTCAGGCGACCTACCTACATGCAATTAATGAAATTTCCAAGGGAAAAGACTCATGCAGTATTAAAACATCATATTACGAATATTTATCATCATTGGAATCAAATCCGCTACCATCATTTTTTCGAACCATGACCCGGGGTTCATGCCTCAAAAGTGGCCCATGACCATGAACCCGGGTTCATGGTCCAAAAGTGACATGAAAAGTCATGTTCGAGAAACTTTAATTGCTATATGCCGATATATTACCTAGTGTCCAAGAAAATTTTCACCACCGAAAATACCGTAATTCGATTATGGAAAATTGATTTATTAAAATAAATATCTAATTCTTCTTTTAAAAAATCAGTTCTCGATTTCGCTGCTTCGGATTACGGTATTTTCGGTGGTGAAAATTTTCTTGGACACTAGGTAATATATCGGCATATAGCAATTAAAGTTTCTCGAACATGACTTTTCATGTCACTTTTGGACCATGAACCCGGGTTCATGGTCATGGGCCACTTTTGAGGCATGAACCCCGGGTCATGGTCCGAAAAAATGATGGTGGCGGATTTGATTCCAATGGTGATAAATATTCGTAATATGGCGTTTTAATACTGCATGAGTCTTTTCCCATGGAAATTTCATTAATTGCATGTAGGTAGGTCGCCTGAATAGGTGAAAATCATGTTACCATAACCTTCTAAACGATATTCCAAAAAAACACCCCCAAAAATGTTCCATTTTTTCTTGCTTCCTATACGTATGAGAGGTCCCTCTTCCTAAATATGCAAAGAAAATCCACTGCAAGTCGCCTCTGTCATGGCGAAAAAATGATTTTTTATGTTAAAAATATCGTTTTTTAAAGATATCATTTTTATTCTTTTTCGAACAGTTTTGGTTACAATATGAAAGTTGCTCAGAAAAATTTTCCGCGTTTTTTGGGCCAAACCGGAGGTCTCTAGCTCATCTGGGAGCTGAGATACAGCGTAGCCGTGGCCGGAACCGGAAAATTCCTAAAAGACGGCCCTGGGACCAATGTCCTATATTTTTCGAAAAGTCTTCCCTAGAGCGTTCTATCATCATAATATAGACATAAACGATTGAACTTTTTGCAAGTTGTTCTCGGGCAGCTTCATTCTCTCACGATACCTGTGTTAATTAATTGCTCATTAATTGCTTGAGTCTTTTTCTATCGATCCCTCTACCAACCGATGAATTCGTTGCCAGTGAATTGACTGGTGTGTCCTCGGAGTTGCGACAGAGTAGGAGGTCGACGAAGACGCGACTGGAAGGGATTGATAACGGCTATAGATGTTAAACAGAAGTCACTGCTATTTTCGCTAAAGAACAATCGATGACTGGAGAAGAGAGTGGTTTACCTCTTACCGAACCCCATTTCATTTTTTATTCAAATTCTTGCCATATCAAAATTTGATTTGATCATCTCTAAATTCCGAATACCGTAACCCATTTCCCAAAATAGATAATCAAAACCTACCGTATCATCTTGACGGACAGGCAAGAGAAGAGCGTGGTGAGACCCACCGCAGCTGGCGGAATCGCATCGATTATGTAGAGGACGGTGATGTGGATGCTTACTCCTGAAATTATCAGCCGTTTTTTTTCTCATTTTCCAAAAAAATCAGATAAGTTTCACCAAAACTATCAAATATTTGCTCGCGTAGGAAAGTTAGTGTCAGGTTGGATGATAAGAAAAAAATATCATAGCGATTATAGAAAACGATGGTGTGAATTCTCACTCCAAGAAAAACGAAAGAAAAGAAATTGTTTGATCAAAAAAAAAAAGAAATTGTTTGATCATCGAAGGAAAAGAAATTGTTTGATCAAAATGTTTGATGAATAGTCTTCGGTAGTTTAGCCAAGCCCATTTAGGGAATTGTCTTTGATTAGAATTTGAAAAAGGGGTTGAAATAAGGAGTGAAGATAGTAGATGACAGACTATCCTTTCAAAAATAAAACAAATGCAACAACCGAGCTTCGCTCGATAAAGTCCGTAAGATTCTAAAAAAACGAAATTGGGATGAGTCTGCTTCTTTACACAGCGTGTCAGGCGGGGAAAAAAATCTCATTTGCGTGGCGGAGTTCGACCGAGTCATTCTGCGTCGCGCGAGAGAGAAAAGCGGCGTGAAATGAGAGTTTTCGCAAGGTTCGCAGCCTTTTTGTGCATGCAGTTACCGAATGAGATCGAAATAGAAATATCGGACTGAGTCAGATTTTGCGGAAAGGGTTTGTCAAGCGTTCTGCACAAACCGATTTCGAAAATCTTTAGTCCCCGCTTCAGGTTAGGGCGCAGAGTAGGCAAAACAGTCATTTTTCATCATTTTGGCTGTAATTTGCGTAGATTTCTTATCATTGCTAAGAGCTAAGGACGAAATCGAAAAATCGGGCGGAGTCAGATTTTGCGGAAAGGGTTTGTCAAGCGTTCTGCACAAACCGATTTTGAAAATCTTTAATCCACGCTTCAGGTTAGGGCGCCGAGTAGGCAAAACAGTCGTTTTCCGTCATTTTCTAACTCGGTAGCTGTCTAGCTGAAAGAAAACGATTCGAACAATTTCCCATACCTATTTCCTGTACATAGAGTACTGAAGGTAGTCGGTTTTATGTATAAATCAAATGAAGTCAACTATGTTTCACTCGGAATTTAAGACATCCTTGGGCTGACCCATTTACAAAATACTAGAAACAGATTTGATAATATGTTTCACCATCTGTATGAGAGTTTTGGAGAAGATTGAGTATAAGTTCAAGTCATTTTCTACCAACCGACTCAGAGTGTCGAGAGTGGCTAAAATGATAATGCGAAAAATGACTCTGCAACGAAAATGAAAATTTTCCCCCATCTGACACGCTGTGCTTTATTAATCGTTCCTGATCCTTTACCTTCACTATCATCAAACCTTCCATTTGACTCACCAGAGCTCGCAATGAGATGGTAGCTCATCTTGGTTGTCCACAGTAGAATCGGTACGAACGACCGTGCGATCAGCCCATGCGTGACATTCAGCTCGTCCTTGCGCCACTTGTTCACTGAAGCTGGGGATCAATCAGTACAAATTTGATCTTTACAATTATAACTCTAGAATTGATTGATCATGCTGGTGCGTACGTGTTCGAAAGTGGACTGTCAGTGAGAACGAAAGGATTGCGAATCAAGCACATGGGTTTGAGGATCTAAACAGGAAATAGTGTGATGCTTCGGTAATCTTGGAAGGAAATGAGATTGAGCTCGTACTTGCGCCACTTTCGCTGAAGCGGGATATTTATTAGAGATTGAAAAGTGGTATGTGCTGAATCCTGCATGAAACTCAAGAAAACTATTCTGAAGAACATGCACTGACAGCAAAGGGCGGGGACAATTATCATACCTATCGCATTCTTGCCCGAACAATCACCTGCAAATGGGAAGGGGACATGCATTGCGAGCGAGGGTGACAACTTTTATTTTTCCACACGCTTAATTTCGGGCTGCTAATCATCTAGTGCCTACTCTGTTTGAGGTGGGCCCGGATGTAGAGTGCAGTTCGGAAATTGAAGCCGATCGAGACGAAAGCCATGAAGTACGTAGGGATGAGGGAAATCTGTGAAATTTAATTTTGCGATGTCAGAAAAAAACTCAATTGGTTGAAATCGACAACACCAATCGGATATGTTTCAATAGCAGAATATCAATTGAAGGAGAAGTGAACTTCAATGAGAATCAGACTTCTTCTTGTAATAAACAAAACTATCACAAATCTCTTGTCATTGATAAAAGTATATCTCAGAGCATGAAAAGATTAGTGTATCTCCGATCGTGAAATAATGCACAAGAGCGCTGCACGTTATGGATTCCGAATGCTGAAATGGGAAAAGAGCTTACCAGAACAAGGTTCATGTAGCCGTTGAAGCCAATCACATAGGAACACGCGTCACTTCTCTGCGCGGGATAGAAGAGACCAACCGCGATGACGGTGGTCTGAATTATTATTATGGTTAATATTTTTGCTCACAGTAGTCTGAAATTAGTTCTTATTTTAAGGCTGAAAGCACCAAAAATTTTCCACTGCATATGTTTCACCTTTGCCTGATCTATCGGAAAATTGTGAATGCATCACTATAGCAGACATTTCTTGTACAACAAAATTTCACATAAACTCTCGCAGTTGTCAAGCTCATAATCGAAATAGGGAATACAAAGAACTAGTTGATGACGCAACCCCTTCACCCGCTCTTTTAGAATAACACTACCGTGTCCAATCTAGAGTAACTCACAATGTGAATAGCGAACACGATCAGCAGCGCTATCTGAAGGACCTGTTTGATCTCCCTGCCACGGACGATTGCCGTGTATCAACTATCAGCCCCACCAGAACCATCCCTCCTTCCTCATTTCTTTGTGCGCTACCCTTTCACAACCCTAACAATGAGACATTGTGTGAACGAGCTAGTTTCTGTATAGATTACAAAATAGATCCTGCAAAGGAAGCAAATATTGTAAATGATGAAATTCACTCACAATCGGAATAGCGAACACAATCAGCAACGCTATCTGTAGGACGGGCTTGATCTCTCTACCACGGACGATTGCCATGTACCGAGCAAATGCGATGACCTGAATGGATCCGTGTGTTTTGCAATAATTACAGCCGTCGTAGTCCGCAGAGGTGGGAGTCTGCAGACCGTGATATTATAACGTTGTACCTCCTGAAGGCTGGACCAGGACTAAAGCATACCTCCGTAACCGAAAAAAAATCAATAAATCAACACTTACCGGTTCGATCATGTACGATACAACGACCAAGTAGTAGCACTGACGCAGGAAAGTGCACATGAAGATGGTCGTTGGCACGTTCTGAAAAGAAAATTCAGGGTGCGATAGAATACGGTAACAAGCTGCGTAGGGTACGGTAGGTACGAAAATGATGATGCTCAATGCAGCTTCCGCCTGAACGCCAAGCGCCTGATCTAGTGGACGGTAAAGATCAAAGATCAAACCTCCACAACGAATAGAGAGAACCAGGTGTAGAAGAAGGTTTGGAGTAGGGAGCCGGCGAACATCACTCCGGAAGTTAGAACGACACTGGCCTGAATTTCGAACAAATCGTGAAAATTTTCTCAATTTTTTGCCAGATCGGAACTTCTGAGTAAACAATACATGGCAAAGTGTCTGTACTCTCTCTAGTCTGGAAGCGCACTGCCCCGGATATCCGATCGTTCAGACAAAAACGGCCTCCGTTTTCAGTTACACACCTTGTACCGCGTGTAAATCTCCGGCTTCACTATCACACAGTAGAGCAGGAAGACAGTGGGCAAGTAGCCGACCCAGCTGATGATGGAGATGCGGATGGCCGTTGAGCGATAGGCTGAAATTGAATTTAAAATTATTCAGAGGACTCCTTTTTGCGGAGCATTTTGATATTTTAAGGGGGGGAAGCCATCCAACAATTGACTTTCCCCTGCGCGACCAAACAATATGTACCACTTGAAACGTATCCGAACGATTGCAACAAAGTTGTGGATACGTAAGGAAAGTTGGATTACGATACCTGTGTTGAAGTAGTTCTCTGCAGCAGGAGGGGGGTTGGGTGAGGACATCTGCAAATATTTTCTATTTTATATATCAATTAGAACAATATTCACAGGGAAAACGCGACTACAATAGAAAATTATGAATATTGAAGGCATAAATTAGCAGCAAGAATTTGACAACTAGGGTTGCAGGTTCGATGTCGGCAATCCCGCGCGAGCGGGGCGGTATGTAAAGAGTGTGCGAAAATCCCGCATTCTTCCTTTCTCTCCCCTTGACTCCTTTGGCCTTTCCCCATTTTGAGTTGCGGGATTTTCGCAATTTGCATAACGCCACTCTCGCCCGGTAATAACGAAACCGATCTCGAACCGGCAAACCTAGTGACTACAGAAATTTTGAGAAAATATAGGGGTACGCACGTTCCTGGTTCAAAGCATCAGAAATAGCATACGGGAGTTCGCAAATCACATAGCCGAACGGGGTAAATCAGGCCGGGAATAAGTACATTGAATCGGAGTTTAATGCAGGAGGTTGGCAATATGAGAAAGAGTGGGAAAAATGGAGAGAGTTCATGATAATTTCGTTTCGAAAATGTGCATTGGAACGGGCTTCAGGAAGGAAATAATCGAGGCGATAAGAGTAGGTTCAACCGTGCAACAAAATTAGAAGACAACTTATGTTCAAGTACAACCCTGATTGTGAATACGTTCGAAGTATAGCATTAAGCTAGTACGAATTGTGATTGCACAAGGAAGATACTCTACACGCATCAACAGATTCCCATTCACAGTAATCCAAAGTGCAAGGTACAAGTAGTGGACACTCTGTCGCTACTCTGATTAACGAAGCAAGATGATATAATATCGTAGCCCAACAGACTCAACACATCGGCCCGGAAATTGTTGCATGTGATCTGCCTCAACCTTCGCCTAGTCCAGATATGATGGATGAATCCACCCCATCTCGTTACTTTGCTTACTATCTCGTTTGACTAGGCGGAAAGAGAGTAACCAGTATTGAGAGAATTAGTATACTGCTCTGTCGAGACACGCCAGATACAAATGTTGCCAAAGCAGACTAAGAACTCGAAAGAATGCCCTCTTCATTTCTCATGCTCTCTCAGCACTTCGTGCGTTGAAAGAGCACACCTTATCTAGAGACCTATTCTTCATAAGAACTCGGCGACAAAAAGGTGCCCAGTAGCGAGAAAATGTTGCATTTCGTTCATCAGATTGTCTGACTCTCTTATTATAGCATGCTCTCTCGTTCCGTCTGATTAGAGAAAGGGTGAATGAGACCAGACAATTGGTCCAGATATTGAGACATTGAGCCATTGAAACATGCACAATGGAATCGAGCAAAAACATCGTGGATTTGAATGAAAATGTTGCCAGGATGAATGAAATCTAACTAGGAAACGTCTCTTCATTTCTCATCATCTCTATATGATCAGAGAGTTCATTATACAAAGGGGCAAAAACTTCGTGGATTTGAATGAAAATGTTGCCATAATGCATTTTCTTGTAGTCGCTATCCGGGGGTGTACTGAAATGAAAGGAATCACTGCTAAGAATTGAGGCAAAACCTTCTAAATCTTCTGACAATGAATGGAAATGTTGCCACGATTCAGGAAATCACGGCCTTTCTATTCAATTCTTATTGTATCTACATCACATTGCTCGGAATATAAAGGAACAAAAACTTTGGTCATTGAATGGACATGTTGCGAGGGCTCATTGTGAAGTTTTATGATCCAGCAACTGAGCAATGTTTTGTTCAGTATTCATGGTCTACTTGAATAACCTTTGTCACGAGCAAAAAATCAGAATCAAAGTCAGCATCGCGAGAGGGAAGTCTCCTAGAATAAGTGCACTCATGTTGAGCTCAGTCTGACATGGTGGAGATTTCTGATCCCATCAAAGAAGATCCCCGTCCAGAATCAGACATGCCAGACATATCGCGTGACCTGCATCGGAATATGCAGAGAAAACAAGGCTGTCTGAGACAAGGGAGCGCATCATGGAGAAATATATCAGCCATGACGGAATATGAATAGAGATCGAAACCAGATAGTGATGTGCATCAAAACATGGACGGAATAAACGAGAAAGTAGCTAGTTTAAAGGAGGTGCCGCACGAATATTCTTGCTAACTAAGTGTTTACAATCTGGGCGTGGCTACCCGATAACACTTTCGAAATTTCCATGTTTTCAATTTTCGTTTGAAGTGAGTTATGAGCAATTTTCTGCGTGCCAAGTGACCTTGAAAAGCAGGCAAAGAGCTAGAGAGCACGCGGAATGAGGAGAGCGCGCCCTCTTATTTCTAACTTTGCATAATCGCCCGCGCGCTTCGTGCGACCCCTCCTTTAACATCATCCTTGGGGGAAATGAGTTGGAGTTTTTGAGTTTCACAGAGCGAACTAAAGACGTCGAGTGGCGTGCAAACCGATATGTGCGGTAGAAAATTTGTACAAAAAACAACTGTCCGACAAGTGCTAAGAAAACAGATGAAACGCTTGTTCGTGATCTCTTTCACCACAGAACGTCCGGGGAAATATTGGATCATTCCAAACAAATGATTGATGATGAAATGAGTTTCATCTAGCATAGACTATAAGTCAGTTGAGTGTGAGAACAGTATGAGTGGGACATAGAGCGAAAACAGAAAAACATCGATGCAACAGGTATATTTTAGAAGTGTTGAGCTCATGATCCCCCAATTCAGGAAGTCTCCTACCCGCAACTGCACGAGATCGTGGAGAGATACGAACCGTCAGTGATTTGGAGGTGAAATACTGACTCAATTTGATACCATGAGAGTAGTCCTAGGAGAAGAACGTTTCCCTAACTATTTCGCTAAGGGGTCTCTAATTCTTCAGAAAGGCGAGCGACGTGACTGTCATTAGTAAACAATGACTCTCTTCATTTCGCGTGTTTTCCACATGTGAAAGATAGTGCGAAATGAAGAAACCGGTTCTTGCGAAGCAATCCCATTGTTGTGCAATGTGATGTGTGATTCGCGCGATTCTGTGATCAACCGTGACGTTCGTTCAAAGAGAATAAAAAACATTCAGAACTATAGAGCAGCAGCAATCGGATGCTCTGTGAACTTGCTTTTTGCATTAGAAGAAAAAGTCAAAGAAGGAAACGTTTAGCAAATCCTGAGAAACTAAGAATACTGTAGCGATGAAAAACTGATAAAATAACAGTTTTTAGTGACGGCGACTGGGGCACGAGCGATGACGAGTGGAGAAGCAAGGAGTTTCTGGCGTGGTTGTATAATGAGAGGTGAGGAAGGTGACGACAGCCCTTCGGTTTGCGAAAACAAAACCCTTCATAATTCAAAAGATACGCTGTGTAGAAATAAGTTTCAATATTTGGTTAACGACGGCAAATGTATCGCAATTCAGTGACACGAGGTATTGCAATCGTAATAAAAAAATATACGGAAAGAAAAGACGCGGAATTTATGGATAATGTTATGAATCGCACGTGCCTTTCCGCATGAGCCAACTTGCTTTCCGCGTATTCAGATGATGTTGCGTTGAGGATGACAATGAGTTGTCCTTATTAAAGGAGTTATGTTAGGGGCTCGCGATGCTGCACGCTCTCTAGAAGGCGAGGGAGCCGAGAGGTCATGGGAAACTGAGATAGTGCGTGAGAAAGTAACTCTCGGAAAAGATGTTTCAAGGTATTGCTTCTGATCATATACTTGTACGACTACACAACTGAAACATTCTACTGAAATTTCGAAGGAATCATTGATCGAAAAAGTTTATTCTCAAAGCATCTCGAGTTCCGTGAACAATGCCAACTTTGATCATGTGAGTATCCGTGAACGAAATATTAAAAGATTGTGATCATGACCGTCTCACACTATTCATTTTTTTCAGGATTTCACTTAACTTTCCTTAACAAGACGGTTTTATGGGGAGATTCCCTCATTTCAGTCCCGTCAAGGACAAAGTGGTCGTCAATGACAGATGGGGAGAGGGATGCATGGGAAGTCACGGAGGATTCATGACCTACTCGGACCATTATGATCCCGGTGAGACCAGTTCGATTATGTTTCACTAGCAATTCATACCACTACTGAAATATTTTTAAAATGTTACGGTGCGGTTTTCTGCTTAAAAAAACAACAACTAAAGAGGGCTGCATGGGAAGTCATGGAGGATTCATGACCTACTCGGTCCACTACGATAAGGATAAGAGCCAGGGCGCTAGTCATGGTGGGCGGGCACATTTCCAAGAACGAAGTCTGTTCGAATATGTTTCACTCACGTAATGTATGTCTATTCCTTTTTTGTAAATATTGGAAAAAAAAGACTCTTGGTGAAGAAAAAAAAGCACTGTTATTGAGGACGTGATGAATTGATAGCAATGTTGAAGAGAACTGATGATTGAGGCTATTGTTGTCAGAAAGAATAATCCATATCTTCAATCCGCATACTCTCTAATCATCTTTGCCAGTGAGTTACAACGAGAAATCAAGAGACGAATTCTTCATTCATGATTAATTGAAATTTCAGGCAAGCTGCTCGAGCGCAAGTGGGAGAACTGCATGACGCTGGATTCGCAAAGTTGGGGTCACAGGAAGGACATGACGGTACGGTACTAATCGATTTCACCAATCGATAACAGCTTCCACAACACATTTTACAGTATCTGCCTGTTCGAATAGTTTGTTCAATAAAACGGATATCATAAGTACAAGAGTGAAATCAATATTCCTGCCTGACTACCGTAATCCAATTTCCATTCAAGAGCACGGACGTGCACGGCACGCACGACCTAATCGAGCAACTTGCGCGCACCGTGGCGTGCGGAGGCAACTACCTGCTGAACGTGGGACCGGACCAGCATGGTGAGGAGATTACGGTAGTGAGAATACGATATTGATTGAGGACAGTAGATAACGGTAGGGCAGAAATTAAGGGTTGGGGCAACTATCTGCTGTATGTGGGACCGGACCAGCATGGTGAGGAGTACGGTAGTGAATACGGTAGGGCATAAATTTGGGGTTGGGTCAACTACTTGCTGAGTGTTGGATCGGAAAAGCATGAGACTCATCGTCTCATTTTCAAACACAAACTAGACACTAGTGAACCGTAGTGCGAGGGTTCAAATACGATGAAAGAATGAGATCAATGAACTGAGACTATTCAGAGGTGAAAAATGACAAAATCTGCCGTATTCATACCATAATTCCTCTTTTTTAGGCCGAGTTCCTCCTATCTTCGAGGATCGTCTGCGCGAGTTGGGCTCGTTCGTGCACGCTAATGAGGAGGCACTCTTCGGTACTACTGCTCACACGGTGCAGAATGACACGGCTAATACGTGGTGAGGGGTGAACATTGCAAATTGAGATCTGGGAATGAAGGTACGGTAGGCAATAGAAGGGAAGTGGAATAATGAGGAAGAGCTCTTCGGCACTACGGCTCACACGGTGCAGAATGACACGGCAAATACTTGGTGAGCGGTGAACATTGCAAATTGTTTGGAATCGAGGCTATGCTGGGAAAAAATACAGTAATATTGCATTACTGTACGGTGCAGAATGACACGGCAAACACTTGGTGAGGGGTGGGCATTGCAAATTGTAATCCGGTCATGAAGGTGGTGCAGGGTGAACATTCCTGATAAACTAGGTATTACAACAATTACAACTTATTAACATTTCTCCAGGTACACGAAGCGCAAGGGCGACCGGGGCACTACTGTATACGCGTGGATTCTCGACACGACCAGCGATACCGTACACCTCGAGAAGGTGTTCGCTACGGAGAAGGTACGGTATATCGATTGATTAGGGGTTAAATTACGGTATTGATCGATAAGTAGTGCCGATCAATAAACGAAGGTACGGTAGTCATCGATCGATAATCGAACAAAGTACGGTATTCATCGATACAAGTACACTACATTCATCGATCGATAAACATGCAGTGCGAGAAAGTAACGGTGGTATGAAGAGAAAGGAAAAGCATTTGCCACATTTCAGTTACCGTATTTCCAGACCACCCTGCGCATCCCGGCGCTGCCTGACGCAACGTTCACGTGGAAATCAATCGATGGCGGCATCCAGATTGAGTACGGTAGTTTCGAAAAAATCGATGAATTACTGTATTTCCAGCCTGACCTCGCTCCCTTGGCGCAAGCTGCAGCGCAGTGACGCAGTGGTGATCGCGATCGATAATCCGGATGTGAGATTACGGTAATCAACGATCAATAATCGATAATTTCCAGTCGCGCGTGAAGACCCGCCACTTGAAATCGTGGAGGCCCGACTACGTCGCCTGGCTCAAGACACTCAACCAGAAGCCGCATCCGTAGACCTCCTCAGAGAGCTACAACACTTCATACAAATAGCCCATAATTTGCCCGATTTCATGTAGATTTTCACCATTTATCGCTCATTTTTGCACCCACCTGTATTGATAAAGATTGTCCTAAACGTGCTGCTAACATGATAATTGTAATTTGAATGAATAAATCTATTAAATAAAATAAACGAAATAAAACAAGAGAAAATTTATCTATTTCTATTTCTCCGGAGTGTTAGGCTTTAGATTGCGATACTGTGCACAGCTGTGCTAAAGACTGTTTCACACGCATTCTCATCATTTCTGAAATTTTCCCCTTCATCTTTTATTTCCGTTTGATTCTTCACTACTCGAACTATTAATATTATTACTTTTTTATATAACTACAATTCTGTTATTACTAATAAATCATTATTAAATCATCATTTAATACACTATCTATTATCTGAGCTCTCTACTGTTACTAATATTTACAATATTATTCATTCCTACAGATTCCTACCGATTCATACAGCCTACAGACTACGGACTAGCTACTCATTTCTACAGATTTCCTCCGCATGGCCTCAACAAAACCCTTCGAAAGAAGGATGGTCAGTCCGCGGGGGACAGAGCACCCCACCCTTTCTCCCGAAGGATAAGAGCCGGACTGACCAGAGGCAAGAAAGGGAAGGGAAGGGGAGCAGACTCGAATGCCACATAATCACAAATTCACGGGATCAACTTCGATTATGATCTTAATCGTGAATTCATGGGGATATGGCCGAATCGAGTGGATCAACTTCTTTCACGAGATCAACTTCGATTATGATCTTAACCGTGAATTCATGGGGATATGGCCGAATCGAGTGGACGGGTAGGGGAGGGTACGAATCCCTGATATTCAACGGGTACTATCACAATGGTATATCCGAGGGACATCAGAGGCTTCGAGGGGCAGGGCATTGGGAAGGGATATGGGCAGGGAAAGGAGTTGGGTAGGGAACGGGGTAGAGGGGGGATCCTCAGATCCAGGAGGGCAGAGGGTCCGAGGCTCCTAGGGTCAGAGGGTCCGAGAGGCAGAGGTAGGGTCCGAGAGGCAGAGGGAGGGTCCGAGAGG
>LS486778.1:125796-135949 GCA_900490705.1 Pristionchus arcanus | reverse complement strand
CAGGATCTTCGCTCCCCTTCCCAGTACCCTCGATGATCTCTGGATCCTCTGGCCCTTATCTTTTGAATCTACGGTTTGATCACAAATTGAGCTGATCACCGGGATATGAGAAGATCAGGGCTTTGAGTCGCCTCCCTTCCCTTCTTCAATACCCCCTTCCCTTCCCTTCCCTCGCTGCTCGATCCGCCCTTATCGTTTGATATTCCGGTTTGGTCACAAATTGAAGTGATCACCGGGATCTCAGATGATCAGGGCTTTGAGTCGGCTCCCTCCCCTTCTTCAATACTCTCCTTCCATGCATTCGCTGGCATTATTCTTTGCCTTATTCTTTGAAACTCCGGTCGGTTCAAAGTAGGGTATTCATCGATCGATAATCACCATATTTGGCGCAAGCTCCAGCGCAGTGTCGATCGCATTCGATAGTTCGGATGTGAGATTACGGTAATCAACACTCAAAATAATCGATAATTTCCAGTCGCGTGTGGTCCCGACTACATCGCTTGGCTCAAAACACTCAACCAGAAGCGGCATCCGTTGACCTTCCCAGAGAGCCACACTTCTTCGTCTAAATAGCCCCTAATTAACACGATTACAAGAAGATTTTCGCCATTTATCGCTCATTTTTGCACCAACTTCTTATGATAAAGCAAATTGTCTCGACTGGAGAATTGCTGTTCACATGCTAATTGTAATTTGAATAAATCAATCAATAAAATAAAAGAAAATAAATAAAACAAGGAAGGGAAAAATTGACAAAAGGGAAGGATTACGGTAACGTGTCAATATTTCGAAATTTCCGTAAGGTCTTGAGCGGACTCAGGATTTCTAGGCATACTGTAATCGAAAATTTTCAACGACTTTTTCTTTTTTTCCAACTACGGTTTTCACGATTTATCGATTGAAATTTCTTCAATTTTTAATTATTTTAACTGATTTTTCTTATCAGTACCGCAACACCAGCTGTGGAATTCTTGCTACAATGTTTGGCGGCTTCAAATTTGCCCCCGCCAAGCAACCAGGACATCCGGTTCGTTTATACTACCTTTTTCATATTTTTTTCGACCATTTCTGTCTGGAATTGAAAATCGGTTTTCTAGCCACGTCCGGTCGCTCGCAAGTGCATCGTCTGTGGAACCACCAAGATTGAGAGCAACGTAAGTCGCAGCAGCTGCTCATCTATCGATTTTTCTTCTGAAAAAATCGATAAATGTTCAGATGAAGCCGTTCTTGCTCAAGGGCGACCAGCTCAATGCGTGGACGCAGAGCTATTTCTACCACAGACGCCCGAAACTGTTCAGCTTCTACGCAAAGGTGAGCATAAATAAATCGATTGAAGCATCTCCAAATTTATTCTTCATTTCTAATCTACTCATTTTCTTCGGCTTTCAATGAAAATAACCGCTGATTCTTGACATGTATAACACGTATATTATTAATCTAGCACCACAAGTGTCTTTTTATTAATAGAAAAAGCAACCTATATTTATTGTTTTACTAAGTTAATTCCTCAAATAAATAATCGCAGCTCCGCTACACGATCAATCCGTACGCGTGTACCGAGCACCTCACGATCAGTCCATTTCCGCGCCCGAGGCCTCAGGTGGTCCGATCAAATCCTGCAGCCATTCCGCTCTCCAGATCGCGGAGACAAACTTCATTGCTCGCAAAGGTCTGTTATCATGGAAATAAGGAGAAAAAACACATGAGTATTTTGTACATTTTGCATTTATGATATTATTCCGAACAATATGGTTAAAGAAATCGTAACTATCGAGCTGCGTTATTCCACTTCCTGTGATAGTTGCATTCCGTTATGCCATAGCTTTTTTAGAAAGTGAATTCACATGGGGAACAGAAGGTGTAAACGAATTTTTGGTTGAATCACTTACTTTTTCATCACTTATAATACTAATGCAGATGGGCAAGCGTAACTGCTCCGACCTGCTCTCAGACGGCGAGGAACCTCCCTCGATACAGAAAATAACTGAGAAGAAACCATCGCCGCCTCCCGAAGAGCCGAAAGCGCCGCGCAGTGAGGTGGGGTTATCTACTTTTTTTTGAAACGTGAAAAAAACTGCGTAGGTTCGCTTTGAAATTGGTGTTACGCATATGCTTTCTTCTTTCTCTCCGGATGCTGTTAATAAAATTATAATAAAAAAATTGTCAAATTGTACCACCATTGTGTCTCCGAACGTTTCTGCGGATTCAAATACCGATTATATATGGAAAAGCTAGTCGAAAACTACCTGAATTTTGAAAACATATCCCGCGTTCGAGGTTTTCCGTTAACAAGGCATGCAACCTACGATTCGCAAACACACCCGACATTCATATAATTAGTAGGCTTCCAAGCTCTTTTTCATAAACATACTCGGTTTTCGAAGGATTATGTCACCTAACTTTTTCATGTATGATACCGATTCGGAACTTCTCTGTTTTTTGGCCCAGGCAACAACCGCTCCGAATGTGTAAGGGTTGGGGAATGAGAGTGGTAGGGAGGGGATACTCTGCGAGAAATGGCTGGGCCAAAAAACAGAGAAGTGCCACCGATTCTCCCCTATTGCAGAAAGAAGTGACGGACGCCGTGATGGCCATACTCAAGGCGGCCAAGGAAGAGATGGACGAGGAGGAGGAGAGGAGGAAGATGCTCAGGAAGTCAGGGTGTTATTTATATTTATTTATTTAATTAATTAATTTAAATAAATTATTAGAAATTATTTGTTTGTTGGAAAGGCAAAGGAGTTTGTGTTACTTCCATCAACTATATTTGCTTTCAGAATCTCTCGCCGAATCAAGATCAAAGAGGACGGATCGCATGGTGTGTTTTTAAAACTCATTTTACTGACCCCCATCGTTTTGCGATCTTAAGTGCCCTGTCACAAATTTTGTAAAATAATATTCATATTTTCGAAATTCGAAGCAATTAATAATATTCATTGCAGTAATGCGCAGAAAGAAGAAGAAGAAGCGGAGGATAAGGAGGGTTGAGCGGGATACGGATAGGGAACCGAAGGTTGGAATTTGTTATCCTAAATTTGGAATTTGTTAATTTGTTATTTTCGTAACTAACCGACTATAACAAAAGCATATTGTTGTCTGCTACTGAAAGCAATGAAACAATGTCCTGAAATACCGTTGTTGTTTAGTATCAATAGCAGTCTGCTAACCGGCTAGGTTGGTTTCGAAATGTGTGATTTATTATTTTTATTTATTTGTTAATTCAGGAGAAGCGGATTGTGGACGGCAACGAGGCGGACTCGGACAACTCGGAGGGCACTATAGGTAAAATATTTATTTGTTAGTATTATTATTGTTGTTATTATATTCTCATGAAATCGCATACTATTGTATTTTAAAATCTGATCAATATGGTTTCATTCTTGACACCGGTGGTTCTGGGATTCAAATGAAGGGTATAAATGAATCATTCCAGACGTAGAGGCAGTTGATAGCGACGCGGAGCAGACGGCGTCATCGGGCAGCGGCAGCAGCAGCTACGAGACGGATGTGGGTTACGGTATCTCTAGAATATTGATTGTGGGTGGTCCCGGAAGGATGTGGGTTACCGTATTGTCTGTGAGTGGTCCTAAGATGAATACATGGTGCAGATAATATAGATTTTTCTTTTCATTTGGGTGAATAGTAGTGAGCGTAGCATCTACGAGACGGATGTGGGTTACGGTATCTCTAGAGTATTGATTGTGGGTGAAAAATTACAGTATCAAACTGTCTACGGTTGCAAATTACTGTTTTTCTTTGTCGTGCATGCGCGTACAATATTGACAGCAAAGCACATCGATTTTTTATGATCTGAATTACAGTACCCATCGTTCCTTCCGTATCCAACCGAATTAATGGTTTTTTTACAGACGGACAGCGACGCCGAGGTGGTGGCCGCGGCCCCGCCTCCCAAGATGCTGCCGCTGTCGCGCGTGCGTCCCCACGGCTTCATCCCGCTGTCCAGAAGGAGGCCGCAGCAGCTGCATCATCAGCAGCAGATGCAGCGGAAGATGCCACTGCCGCCGCCCATGGTCATCGTGCCCCGTGAGTTGATGTTTCACTGCACAATAACCCTTTTTTTCGAGAGACTGGTATTTCAAAAGAGCAGTAAAAAATGATCAAAAAATCCATGCCGTGAGTATGTGCTATTCCTCTATCAAGGAAAATACGATTCCCTTATATTTAGGTCCGTATGTTTCATTCAAATTTCCTACCCCTTGAGCCTTGGGTGTCAACTGTTCCTCAACTACTCTGGATTTCATAGAATTGTTAATGATGCTTCACTAGGCGAACTCTGAATTAAAATTGATGCGAATTTTGCGTTTCTTCTGCTCCTATTTAGTTCCATTCCTTTCAGGCCGTCCCATTCCGAAGCGGCCGCCATATCTGATCGCCGAGCCTCCGAGCCAGAAGAAGAGCCAGTCGTCGCTACTCGACGGCTCCACCCGACCGCCCATCCTGCTGCTGCACCCGGCCCAGGTGCCGAAGCGCCTGACCCTGGCCACGGCGGGCACCGGAGCCAATGTGAGTGAATACGGTAGTCGTGATTGAGAATTCGATTACGGTATGGATTGATTAATTGATTAAGTATGGAAGGACCGATTGAGTGGGCGTACATTGACAGACTACGGTAATGCAATCGATCGATATTGCAGTACCTTCGTCCGAGCTGGGTGACGCCCAATCCCGGCCAGCAGTCGCTCGCGTCCGTACTGCAGAAGTGAGTTTTTTTTCAATAAACTATTTTATTTGTTTTTTCATATCTAGATCGCAAAGTGACCAATATTGCACATGGTCTAAGTAGGCATTAGTAGAAACGATTCACATGAGCCCGTGGTAACTAAGCTTATAATAAAACTAGGCTTCTAATCGAAACATGAAATCACATATTGTGAATTTGCAGGTTCTGGTACGAGGACAGCTCACCGCCGTCGTCCTTCGTGATGAGGCCGATGGAGAGACGACCGCGGCAGCCGACGGTCCGCTTCGGAGAGAGTGAGTGATGGGTGGATAGCGGGTGCTAGATGACGGGTTAGAGTGAATTGAAGGGACGCTTCGGAGAGAGTGATGGGCCATAGAGCTCGAGAAATGATACCGCCGTCTCTTTATTTTGCACACTCTCTCTCTCTCTCTCTCTCCCGCTCAGTCGACGAGAAAGTGTGTAAAATGAAGAGAACGTGGTAACATTTCTCGTGCTCTAATGGGTCAATGAGGGGAAAGCGCGTGATAGATGAGACGGGTCAGGCCGCGTAAGTTCCCTCATAAGGCCCCCTGAAATGCCGAGGCGGTCCGTTTCGGAGATATTGAGTGATGCTTAGTTCTCGCAATTTCATCGAATGAATTTTGTGTGATCAGGACCTTGAAGAGCCGCTGAAACCCAGTTCAACCAAGAGTGCGAAATTATTTGATTTTAATTAATCAGACCATCGCGGCTCACTGAGAACATTTTGTATGACGAACAAAAAGGTTATACATGAATTGCAACCGACTTCGGTCACGGTAATTTATTATTATCATTATTATTATTATTATTATTGATATCACTAATATTGCAGCAGTGCTTCCCGGCACGAAGACGAAGTTCAAGCCGGCGGCCATCGCTGATCCGTCGCTCTTCGCGCAGGGTAGGCATTTTATTTTTATGTTTATTTATTTAATTGGTGTTTTACATGTTTATTTGTCACTCGTCTGAATCACCTAAAAGTGGCTTTGTGAAAAATAGACAATACAACTGAATGCTGTGGAATAACCTATGAATATTGGTATTAACAAAGCCCCTTGAAATGATAGCCTCCTGTTCAAAATTGGTATCCAAATCAGTCTAAATGAATGTTTACATGTGGTAATCAATCCTCGTCTTCTTCAGCAGCCTCATCTCCGCCCACGACGACCAAGCCCCGGCTGCACCATCCATCCATTCGGACGAAGGCCCTGCTGAACAATCCGCCGCTGTCGCCGTCGAGGTAGGGAGGGGGTGGGTGCTAGGAGCGCCGGGTTAGAAAGATGGTACACTACCATTCATAGCTATAGATCTGTTGGCAGCAAGTCTTCAGGCAGTGCGAAAATTGGAATTTTTGTTGCAAAGAATGGAAAAAAATTGCAAATTTTCATTCATGAGTTTCAACAGTGTCCCAAATATTCTAGTTTTGTTGAAATTTTGATTAATCGAACAATATTCTATAATATTCTAGCTTCAAAATTTTCGAGAATTAGCAGTTCTGTGCTTCACAAGTACCACAAGTCTTCGGGATTTCTTGGAATTGTCAATTCATCCTCCCTAGGATTGCCGAATAAATAAAATAAAATTCACAAATTCTGCAGGATCATCATCGGCAGTGAGGAGACGGTGGTGACGACGCACGAGAGCGACGATGAGACGAAGACGGTACGGTAGATTGGTTATTGATTGATATGGCTACCGTAATCTATTGATTGTCCTACCGTAATTTGAGCATAGTTGGGTTGGGTGGATTATATTGTTCTAGTGGTTGATGAAACGAAGATGGTACGGTAGATTGATTATTGATTGATTAGCTACCGTAATCTACTGATTGAACATAATTGGCGTAATTGGGGTTCGATGGATTATTGATTGTTCTAGTGATTAATGAAACGAAGACGGTAGGATAGATTGGCTAATGATTGATGACCCACCGTAGCTTCCTAGTTTCGTAAACAGAAGCTATGACCAACCAAATACGGTGTGATTATAGATTAGTGATTAGGTTATGTGATTCGGGGGTGATATGATGCTACCGTACTCATCAACTCTATCGATTCTTCCAGATGGTCATGTCGTCCTCCTCTTCCTCTGCCAGCAGCAGCGAGGAGTCGGACGTCGAAGTGGAGGTGGGCGGAGTTGCTTTATTAATTATTTATTTGTCCGGGGTGATTGGCATTGAAAATCTGTGTTTTTTAAACGCTCTTTGCTATATCCAAGAAAATATGTTCGTAAATTCCGAACAATACATCATTGGTTCTAAACTTTCGCACCGTGTAGTTTTGTGCTATCACTTTAGGTCAAAGTGAATACCAAGCTGAAAATTTGATGTTGGTTGCGTTTGAAGTTTGAAAAAGTTTACTGATACATTGGAGACCAATTATCAAAATCACTCGAAAAATACTCTAAGTTTTAAAATAATTTGATGTTATTTTTTATTCCGTGCGCAGGTGTGCGACCACTCGGCGGCCGAGCGACCGCCCGTGGAGGGCCAGAAGATCGAGCCGATCGACATGGAGGAGAATCTGAGGTTAGGATAAGGCGATCGAGTGAAACACGAGCTGGGCGGGTTAATAAAATAAATCTTTATGAAGGGTTTGATGTGATGTGAATTTAAACGACAGATTGATAGTGTTATTATGTCTGGAGATGGGATGGGTTTATGACGACCATGTGGGGGTGTATCTGAGAAAGGGGAAATACTACGGTGATCATGCTACTAATCAAAAATCAATGGTGCGGATGAGAATGTAGGCAACCGGCGAAACATTAATGAAGGGGGCTTGTGGAGGAAAGCTTGATGAGCAGGAGTTGGGAGAATTTCAAATTTTATAAACAAGATCAGTTCAGACTATTGAAATTTGATGTCGGGTGGGATTATGAGGAAAGTATGAATCGAGAAAATGTTAGGACATGTCGAACATGTAGGAAGTGAGGTTAGAGACGGGTTCTTCCGAAATTAAAATCCATGTCAAAGTTTGAACATATGAGACACTATCTGAGACAATTGAGATTTTCACCCTATCGGCCGTACAAGGAAAAAATAACATATGCTCAAAAAATTCACCTAGGGGTAACTTTTCACGTAGAACTCGAAAATCGACCTTAGAATGTTGTATCTTTAACGCCCGATTTGATATAGACGTCGTCATCGTTGAAGGGGTCAAAATCTATCTTTCGAATACGCATCCAAACCTTATCATATGATAGCAATTCTTGTAGATCTCGACGAGATAAACATTTTGACGAAAAAAATGAAATGCTATCTCACCTGAGAAAAAAGTTATTTCGGATAAAAAACTGGAAATATTTTTTTTGCTACTTTCAAAAATGTCTGTCGTATCTATCGACCATTCCAATCGATTCCCCGTTGAATTTTACCCCTAGGGTAATTTTTTGAGGAAATTTGAGGGCTAAGTCCATCTTTATTTTGCGCCCGAAATGCTTCCGAGTCATAGTTGGACAAGGAGGGCCGCGTGATAGTGCCCCACGGTGGGGCACTCCCCTACCAATCCTGTAGGCGCTGGCTCGGCTCCACCTTTTGTCAATTTTTTTGCTACATTTTTTTATCTACTCTGAACATCTTCCAATGGCCTACAGACAATTTGTTTACCCAAACATAGCATTGTATTTTCATAAAAGTAAAACTTTTTAGCTCACAAAAACTTTTTTTGTGTTTCTTAAATGATATTTATCAGAATATTTGAAAATAAACGAAACGAGCAAAGTTAACAATTTGTGAATTATCTAATAATAACCGTGGGATGTTAAACAATCAATTAATTAACAGCGATGCATGTTGATCCAATAACAAGTGAAACAGAAAGCGATGTCACAATGGGGGCAAAGGGTGCAGGCTCTCGTTGAGCAGGGACAGAAACCATCGGAGCCTTTTCCGAACATGTATTCCTTGGGGGAGTCAAAGTGAGGAGGACGATTCTCAATAAATCCACCCTTGAAAAATCCGTAGGAGATGAAGCCTTTAAATCGATCCGCTCCAATGGACCAGTGAACTTGTGATGCGAAACGGAGGAGATTATCTCTTTCCGAAAGTTTGTATGCAATCTTGCGGATGAGCACAATTGAAGTCAATCTTCTCTGTATTCCTTTGATGGCGTGGTTGTAGCTCAAATCCGCGGGCTGACAAATAGATGTCGCGCCGGCAGGGATATTGAGAATATGGAGATCAACACCGGGCGGACAACAATCACGGATCGATTGATGGTTGGTAAATCCAGGCCAAGAATCGACAATCAAAAGGAGTTTGGGAGGAACAGGAGGGGAAAACAGTACGTTCTTATAGAACTGTTCAGCGGTCACAAGTGTCATGATATGGCTTTTGCTCACTGCTATCTCGAGAGTCGGACTAGTGAAACAACCCTTCTGTGGAAGTTTCCCACCTGCTTCTCCTAACTGCACGAACAACTTCGGTTTACACCCTCGTTCTTTCTCTAGATTATATATTTCTCTACCTCTCTTCTTCAATCTGTCACAATTCATTCCGCTAGTCCTCTCTTACTTTCACACTTTGCACTTCCTTTCCCTATCTCTTTTTACCCTATCGTCACATTTGTGACAACCCTTGATGGACGTGGCCGCTAGGAGTTCCTCTCCACATTAGGCCCGTCCTCAAAACTATCTGGCCCCTCTCTCGCTACCATGACTTTCGAGTCGCTTGCGTAAAGAGAGTGGGCATGTTGTTCGCAAGAACAACAACAAACAACTTCTATTTATTTAACACTATATCTTTATCATTTTCTTAAAACATCTTCAATTTTAATATTCTATTAAAAATAAATGTTTAGACTCTTATTCTTTTCATTCTTAGTCATTCTCACCAAATACTCCTCGAATAGTAAACTTTTCGAAATTTCTTTCTCAAACTTTCTCTACAAAAACTACTCAAATAACTCCATTCTTCCGACAACTCAAGCCGCTTTTCATACTATCCATCGTCTCTGCAGAAGAAAGACCGGTGTCACTTGTCTACTACTCTCATGCTCTCTTCCTCCCATTCATATCAGGGAACTAAAGGTTCCCGACACCTTTTTCTTTTGCAACTAATTGCTGAATTCCATGCGCATAGGCTTTAATTGCCTTTAGAAAAACGTTATCCCCAATTTTCAATTCTTAAATTTTCATCCTCCCCTTCTCCAAAATTTATTAATACCCTCTCAAACTTACAAATATCAATCGTAATCGAATAGATTCAACTGGCTTTGAGATATGAGATATCACATCTGAACTATCTATTTCATAATTCCAGGCTACAGTGATCGTCGTCTCTTCTGATCCATAGATCGGCGGAGGGGAGATGGCGGAGTAGTCGAGCCAGAAATATGTGGTTCTCCCACCATAGAGGGGTCACGCCACGGTGGCAGTCCCACCGAATGTCCGTCGATCGAAATCATAGTAAGGGATGGGCATCCCCTC